>APFE030880545.1:226317-259137 GCA_000404065.3 Pinus taeda
AATTGATTATAAAATATATTAATTTAGCCATTAGGTATAAATTGTTAATTTATAATAAAAATACTAGTATTATTAAATGAATATATGATATACTAGGGTTATTATTTTAATATAAATAAATTTAAATTATTAAATTGATTATAGAATATATTAATTGGGCCATTAGGTATAAATGATAAAATAGAATAAAAATATTATTATTATTAAATGAATATACGACATACCAAGGATAATATTTTAATATGAATTAGTTAGGTTTTTGAATTTATATATATAACAAATGAATATTTTATTATATAAATTTCCGAATTTAACTATTTCCTAGAATATAAATAAATTAAAAATATAACAGGAATAGTATTGGTCTGACTTGGGTCATTAGGTCAAAAATTAGCCGCTGGAGTCTCTGCACACACTATTTAAACATGCTAAGCTGGATTTGATCTTCAACTTGTCCTGACGATGAACCACACTGGTTGGTTCGAAACGCGTCGACAAATTATTAATTATGTGATTTTGCTGAAGATTCTCTAAACTAATGTTATGGATCACAGAAGTCTAAATTCATTAATAGTTTTAATTTATTAATTATGATTGATTATATTAATAATATGATATTAATTATACTAATTAAATATATAGAAAACCCATATCCCCATTTATCCCTATATCCCATTTATTAATTATGATTAATTATAATTAATTAATATGATAGTTAATAAATTAATAAATAGAGTTCATATATTATTGTATTTTAAGGATTAATTATTATATATTTGTTAATATTAAGATAGGGTTATCAGAATATTTTACCTGCTTACATGCTATACCTGGGATGAGTTTTCGATCTTGATTCCTTGATCAAGGGAAGCCAGCTCCCGCTAATCTCCATACCATTGTCTCTGTTCAGATTATGAAGATGCTTGATAATTTCAAGCGCTTCTCTGATCTTTAGTCTCTGATGCTGCTCCCCCCTTGCGATAATTGATGCGCTTTCCAGGCAGATATGGTGCTTAGTCTTTGCGGAGTGTTCTGCCAAGGCTGAAGTACGAGATCTTTCATTCTTAATATCAGCGCCATGTTCCTTGAGCCTTGTCCGGAGGGAGCGACTTGTTTCACCAATGTATCTTTTTCCACATGAACAATCTATTTTATAGACTCCTTTGAGCTGATGCTTGTCAATATCATCTTTTACAGACTTCAAACCTTGCCTAATAGTTCGAGGGGCTGAGAAATGTGTGATGATGTTTTTCTTCCTTAGGATTTTAGTGATTTTGTCTGTAACTCCATGGATATAGGGAAGAAAAACTTTACCATTCTGAGGCTGGTCTTGAGCCTTAGGTTCATGAGATAACAACTTCCTTTCGGCTTTCTCAATGGATCTTTTAATCTCTTGTTCTTTGTAGCCTATGCTCTTAAAGGTTGAAACCAAATGCTTCTTTTCTTCGTTCAGATGTTCTGAGTCAGAGATTTGAAGGGATCTGATGGCAAGGGTGTTTAGAACCCCAAACTTCTGGGCTGGGTGATGGTGGGATTCAGCATGGAGATAACTATCTGTCTGTGTTGACTTTCTGAAAACTTTATGCCCTAAAGAGCCATCCTCTTTTCTGATGATTAGAACGTCTATTTCTTCCTAAATTAAAAACTCAGAAGAGGAAAGGAATGAAAGGCTGTTGGAAAGAACATATTTATATATATCTTTATCACTTGAAGATTGGCAAGACTGCTACAAATTATCATCAACTTCAGAAAATGGAAGATCAATGTCATCTTTTAAAGAAAACTGCTCAAGTTCACTTTCATCTACAGTAGAATCCATGATCTTCTCATGGTGGTGAAAAGGGTTTTCATTCAAAGCATCCAATATTTCATCATACATAAACTCTTCATCACTATAAGCAGTTTCTAGCTCTTGAATAAAAATCTCAAAGTGATCACAACAATCCTTAATGAAAAGAAAAGAAGGATAGGTTTCTCAGTACTTCTCAAAAAATACTAAGTGAAAATACTTGAGAGAATAAATAGAAGCAAGAGGCAATCTTTCATACCAAAATCATGCTCTTTCTTCTAATGTGATAATGAAAATCTTCAGTAAATAATCTTCATGAAAATTAATCCTCAGCTTATGCACATGCATATTAAATCTTATTAAATGAAGTGTAGCATCAACATTTTGGCACCGTTGTCAGGGATCAAACAGTTTCATATTTCCTAGGAAAGATCATCAAAGTTTAGATCTGATTTGCTGATGGTGGAAAATGGTTGGACACATATGAAGGCTGAAACATTCACCTGGAGACTCCAACTTGATTCAAAGACTCCACTGGCAGCAAGATGCAGAAATCGAAATGAGTACTTTATGTAGAAGGTATGCTCATATGCATCGAGATCGTGTTCTGAGCTTTCCAAATCATATGCATTGGGTAGTTTGGAAAACATAGTTTCCAAAATTCATGATCACATTAGAAGAAAGAGAAAGGTTTTGGTATGAATTCTTTCCTCCTTCTTGTATTTATTCTCTCAAGTATTTCCACTCATTATTTTCTGAGAAGTATAGAGAAACCTATCCTTCTTTTATTTTCATTGAGGATTGTTGCGATCACTTTGAGAATTTTATTCAAGAGATGGAAATTTCTTATGGTGATGAAGAGTTTATGGATGATGAACTCTTGGATGTTTTGAATGAAAACCCTTTTCACCACCATGATAAGATCATGGATTCTACCCTAGATGACAATGAACTTGAGAAGAATTCTTCAAAAGATGATGTTGATCTTCCATTTTCCGAAGTGGATCATAATTTGCAGCAGTCGTGCCAATCTTCAAGAAATCAAGATATATATAAATATTTTCTTTCCATATGCCCTTCATTCCTTTACTCTTCTGAGTCTTTATTTCATGAAGAAATACACGCAGATCATAATTTTGAGTTTGGTTGTATAGAAACTCTAGAGAGTCATGATTTATCTGTTTAGATCAAAAACAATTTACAACAGGTTTGTTGTCTTGAGTTTTATGAACATGTTTAGCAACCTTCAAATGATCAAGATATAGAATTTTTTCAAATCCTAGACAATTTTTTTTCTGATTTACATGAAAAGCCACTTGTAGATATTTGTGTTGATGCTAATTTGGCTACCTCAACTTAATATCTGCAACAACATATAAATCTTATCTATGATCTGGATGGTATGGAAGATCACATTTTTGCATTTCCATTTAAGAAGGATCAACCAAATGAATAAGGACAATCAACCATTATATTTTAAAGCATCTCCCTTCTTTTTTCTGATCAGCAAGAGGTAACGTTTCATGGTTTTCAAAACTCCATGGGCAGGATTTCGCAAGCATTAGAAAAAGTGGAGTTTGTTTTATTCACCAAAATAGGTTTTGGACTCAAGTATCATTTTTAGTTGCCATATTCTAAATATTTCTTTATGCCTAGTGGAGCTAAATTAAAGCATCAGTCAAGTAGTCACGTACTTGATTGGTTACACTAGATCCTTGAATTCACTTGATCAGGTCACTTATGGATCAATTAGAGTAGGTAAGGTGTGATGAATAAGCTCAACATTTTGAGCATCTTGTTGAGTGTTAATTTCTAGTAGGGTTTGCAGTTGATGGTACAATTCAGTTTTTAGTGTAATTTGAGTCAGTTTGAAGATTGTAGCTAACATAACTACATTGCCCAATGAGCAATACTACCTGGTCTATGGTGTTCCTGACATCTCCTAGGGATATGGAATCCCCATTGGAGGCAATGTTAGCATATTATAGTAACAGTGGTCAAAATTACTATTTTCACTATTAGTTATCATCTAAGGTCAAATTATAATATTTTCAAATTAAATTTGACATCTCTCCTAGTTGGAAAAGGTTCTTCAGTCAATTTCTAAATGTATAATGTATATTCTACTCTCATCAGAAGCCTAAGCTCATGGTCATCATCAAAAGTATCATCAGGAAATCTCATGGGTCTTTTGAGGTCATTTGCTACAAATAGGGACAATTTTACTTCAAAATCAATGTCTGCAGTAATGGACATGAATTTTACAAAAGTGAAAGACGTTTTTATCAATTACTGGCCAAAGAACAAAAGCCTCCTTCATTGTATGCACAGGTGTTATGATTTGGGAGATATGAAATGAGAGTTCAGTCTTATGTTAAAAAAATCAAATTTTGAATTTGTTTTACTGTTTTAGTAATTGTGTTTTGGCGTGCTTTTTTAACAGCTGGAAAGGAATTTTGAGAAACCCGAGGTTTTTGTCAAGAATGAGCCAGATATCAAAAAACGCTTTTAGTTTCTTCACAGGTGTTGTGTATTGGAATATTTGACTGGATCTTTACAAGCTAGTTTTATAGATTTAAACATTTAATGGTTTCATGTTTTAGTCATGATTTTGCAGTACATATTGCGAGAAGATAGAGACAAATCTATGAAAAATCAGGGAGGTTTCTCTCAAACACAAGATAAACTACCAAACAAATCCTTCTATTTTGTAATAGATGTCATGATTCAAGAGATACGAGTTAATATTGCACCCTTATTTGTAGAAATTCGGTCCCTATTCCTAGCAGGGAGTGCCAAATTTAATGCAACTATTTTTATCTTTAGGGATATGGTTTAGCCTGAATCCCTTAGTTGATGGATGAGTTGACTGTATATATTTCATGAATTTTAAAATGCAAAAGGTTGGATGCTCGAAGCTCTAACATTTTGGAAATGGTGTACTTGATTTCTTAGCAAAATTAATATACGTTGCAACTATTTTTGTGGGATTCACGTGTTATGGTGAGTGACATTGCTTTGTTGCGTTATTCTTATGCATTTTATTGTTATATTATTTTAGCAGCTATCCATATTTCTTGTCATGTTAATATCGTAAGTTTCAAACAGAATTCAGTGTCAGAAATGCTTTGTTTTGTTTGAGATTATCATTTAAGTGTTTTTTATCTTCCAAACAAGTGAATTCATGCATGTATGTTCACTTAGTTCCTTCTATCTGATTTCCTCGTCACCATACTACTATGACAAACCAATTTGTGCCAGTTATTGCAGCTAGCTTACTTCATCTTATGATTGCAACTCCCCTTTAGAATTTCTTGACCCAGTTCTGAGACCTAGTGCTTTTTATCTAGCAAGCCCTAATAAGTTGATACCTAGCCTAAAACCCTCATATTCTCCAATATATTTCATTGGATGCGAGGTTGATTTAGAGAAAGCCCTCTTTGATTTGGTACGGCTAGCTACCAGGTCGAAAGTTGGTATGAGGTTACCTCCTTGGCTTCCTTTCTCAACCTTTGGAAAACTAAGGAGAGCTAACAGAAATGAAAATTGGGATACTTGATTGATCCACTTGAAGATGTCTTATAGGCCATGATAGAGATTGGGAGGCTTGCACAAGAGCTAGAGAAGGTGTCCCAATAGGTGGTAGAGGTTTAGAGATGAGATTTAAGTGTTTTCCCCTATGCTCTAGTGTAGTCGCTCCCTTATAGGCTCGTGAGAATGACTACAATGTCCTAGTTGCATGTAGAGAGGCATGTGAGAGAGATTGTACCTTATTGTCGAGTTCATATTGTGTCAAGCATGTGCTTGAGGCATTTCACGGGATTTTCTTTACATTCCTCACACTATTCAGAAAGAAATTAACTTGGAAATTCCTAGAGACTTCTAGAATTGTTTGAAAAAGTAGGAAATCATTTGAAAAGGCCCTATAATGATGTGAATGCATTTAGTTCACTAGTAGTGACCTTAGTGGATTGATTTGTTGGCAGATATTAAATTGTTTTTTCAAAATGGTTGTCCTCACTACTACAAATTACAAGGTATGGCACCAAAATTTAAAAACTCAAATTTTATCTAATGGATCTAACATTTGGAAAGCAATATGTGAAGGTTGTGGCAAAGATTCAATTGCATAAGAAGTTTTGCAACAGGATGCACAAGAGGTATGTATAATCTACAAGAATCTTCATGATGATGATATGAAGAGTCTAGTAGGTTTCAAATGTGCCAAAGATATGTGGGACAAGATAGAATCCATTTTTGAAGATGACACCAGTAGAAAAATTGAAAATGATAAGAAGAGCAACAAAAATAAGAACAAGAAGAAGGGTCTTCATAAAAAAAGAAGCTCAACCACAAAAGTCTCATTCTTCTAGTGCACATGATTCAACAGATAATGAGAAGAGATTAGAAAACCATGAATCCAAAGGTATAAATATTAATGAGTTTATTTTGAGTTATAATTTTGATGATTCAGATTTAGATCACGCTGAAGCACATAATGAAGATGAGAATGTTATTAAGGGTCTCAGAGTTGATATTTCTAAACTAACAGTTGCATGCAAAGATGAAGGAAAACTATTACAGGTCTGTGATGACAAGGAGTCCAAGCTCAAGGAAGAAATTGTCAGCTTAAAGATTAAGTTGGCTGAAGTAGAAAAAGTTGAGGAAGGTATGAGAAGAAATATGAAGTGAAGTTAGAAGAGGTTGAGAAATTAGAACCTGAAGTGGTTTCTTTGAGAAAGAAATGAAATATGGAGAAGAGAATTCCTGCCTTGGATATTTTTCTTGAGATCCAAATGTGACCAATAGATAAATATTGTCTTGGATTTCAAAAGGGTGAGTCTAGTTTACACGCAAGAAGAGGCACCAAAGGAGAACTGAAGCAACCTGTAGCAAACAATACCAACAAAAAAAGTGAGATCCAACGAAATAAGAAGCATATCTAACGGCCAGTTAGCAAACAAAAGAGACAACAACTGAAAAATAAGCAGAACCAACAAGAAATCAAGCAGCAAAATCAACAACAAAGAATAAAATCTCAAGGAGCACCTACATTTAGAATATTTTTTCTCTCAGAGATGATCATGGTAGCTTGATTAGATTTCAACGGAAGCAAAGTCATTTTATTTCTTTGATGCATGTGATACAATGTTACAGTTGTCACACGTTTGGACATATTGCAGCAAATTGTTGGAGCAAAACATATAGACCACATCAACACAGATTCTAGCAATATCAACAACCAAGGAGAATGGACAACATGTATACTTGTGATTTTTATGGTTATTGCTAATCATGTCACTTGTTTGGCCATAAGGCAATAGATTACAATTCTAACCATTGGAAGAGAGGCACATTGCATGCATGGTTTATATATAGCATACGAAGTAGTAGATTTGATCCTCTTGACCATGTGGAGTGTTATATATACCATAGATTTGTCCATATGGCAAGATATTTTTTGTTGCCCTGTTACAAAAGGAACCGTCAAAAGAAGAAAAATAAATAGGATCTAACACAAAACTAGTGAAGCAAGAGATGAAGTAGATGAAAGAGGATAAGAAACAACCCAAGGCAATGTGGAAGAAGAAGGAGAAACAACTCTTCAAGCAGTGAAGAGAATTCCCTCCTACATTCCATGATTATTCATGCATACTTCTAAAGGATTGTAGAATCTATGAGAGGTGCATAACATCAGGGGGAGTGTATGATGGAGTTTATAGTAGGACTTGATGATTTCAATCGAGCCTCATGCATAGTCAACTCAGCAGAATCAACCTGCACATTGGAGGTATATGGAACTCAGGGGGAGTTATGCATGGTTTTGAGATTCATGTTTTATTTTTTTTCTCTTTCATTCCTTTCGGATCATGTGATTTTAGTAGTTTTATATTTCTTTTATGAGTATAAATATGAGCACATTTTCAACCATGTATATGTCTTTTGTTTCCACTAAAAGTTGGTTGAAAAATATGTGTAGCCATGCATAGATTGTGATCATGACTCCATGATATATTGAGATTACTTGTAACATGGACTAGCCATGTATAGGATGTCATATGATGATTAATATAGCCATTTATTTGCTATTATTTTCATCATTATGTATTGGTTGAGAGTCCAGTCAATAGTTGTTGAGTCGTCATGCTGATAACCTTGTTTTGGAGGAGTCATATGGAGTCATTTTGTAGCCACATGGCTTCATATATCATTGGGTACATGGCTTCATGAGCATTTTACATAGATATATCAAAAAAATACATGGATACTATTATCATCTCCTATGGACCAATGACGCAAATACATGATATATCATGACTAATACATCATCATTAGCCCATTGTACTATCATTGGGTCATTTAGTCATGAGTTAGAAGGTCATGTTATGGTCATATGAGTTATGTATGAGGTCTTTTATATCACTACTATAGCCATGTATTTATCGTGTATATGTCACTTGAGTCATGGTCATGTGCAGTATCCGTCCATATGGTGCTTCTATTTGTCAAAGGAAGCATTCTTTGTAGTAGAATCGATCATTTCAACCTAATAATTGGTATCTCTAGAACTTGGAGATGGCATTATATGTTCCGGGTGAGCATTATTTGTTCCTATTTTATTTAGCCTTACATTATTGGAATTATGATCCATTTGGAGTTGTTGATGATATGCCTCATACTATGCTATGAAAGTGGGGTTTTTCGGCCTCATGTTGTGATGAGATATTTTGATGGTTGTTGTTATGTAGCTATGGGGGATATTGTCTATGTTGCCTTATGTGGATATTTTTTCATATGTTTATTATGGTTGTCTTATGTTTGCATGTTGTTGCTTTTTACTAGAGTTGTTGTTTGGTATTCTTCTCTAGTTCTTGATTGGATATATATGTTTCTTGTTACTTATATGGAGGCGTGGATGACCTTGATATGAATTATATTTTTTCCATGTAGAGACGTATTACTTCAGTGCTTATGCTTCAATTCTTGTTGCCTATTCATATGGAGTTGACCCTTTTCCATTGATGTCAAAGGGGGAGATAATTAGGATGGATAGAGAGTAGATTCAATTTTGGAGACTACATGGAGATCAACCTCACATGTTGTTGAGGTTGACATCAATGTGAAAGGGGGGTTTTTTTGGCACTGTAGTATTGGCATTGGTGTCAACATGGTCATGGTTCCAACTAGCTACTTGAGTTGACATTGGGATGATTGTGTTGGCATTAATGATTGATCAAATGATGACATTGATGGAGCTTGATAGTAGCATGATGTCCTTGAAGGAGTTGGCATGTGAATTGATGGACATGTCATGATGGTTTGTTGATGCTGAAAGATAGTTGGATTGTGCTACTACAGTAGAGGATGTCTCTACATGTTGATCATACAGATCTACATGTGATAGAGATGGTTCATGGCACACTAGTTGAGTTGTCAATTAGGTATTCATTAGATCTTCATGTCTATGACTATGAATATGACTTGTTATAATGATGTGATGGCTTGATAATGGTGCTATAGAGGTGTTGCAGGTTGTGATTTTTTTTGTAGAGTGGAGGACTTGTTGGCACACTTGCCAACCTTGTTTGTTGGCCTTCAAGGTAAATTTGGTAGTGACACTTGGGAGACTTAATTAATCCACTTGTAGATGTGTGAGAAGCCATGGCAGACACTTGGAGGCATGCACAAGAGCTGGAGAAGATGTCCCAATAGATGGCAATGATTTTAAGTTGATAGTTAAGTCTTTTCCCCTATGCTTTGCTCGAATCTCTCCCTTGCAGGCTCAAGAGAGACTAAAATCTCTCAGTCGCATGTAGAGAGGCTTGTGAGAGTGTTTGTACCTTCTGGCCGAGTTCAGACTGTGTCAAATGTGCAACTGAGGTATTTCATGGAATTTTCTCTACATTCCTCACGTTGGTTGGAAGAAAATTAACTTGGAAATTCCTATAGGCTTCTAGAATTATTTGAAAATCCAGAAATGGTTTGAAAAGGTACTCTCATGATGTGAATTAATTTAGCACACTACTAGTGACCTTAGTGGATTTATTTGGTCCAATTTGTGCACCTTTGATCCTAGCGCCAAGCTCAAGTTCACCCTGTATGTTTTATATACTTGATCTTGGAGCTATGTGGTAGTTGATTATGAGTTGATGGTGTTACATCTTCAGTGTAAGTGTGGAGAGAAGGCTAAATAGTGATATTATGCTTCAGACCTTCAGTAGAGCATCGATGCTTCAGTCTATGAGTGTTAATGACTGAATGATGATTAGATTTAAAACATGCTACAATATAGATCAAAATTGAAGCTGCTGGAGTAGAATTTATTTGAGGAAGAGTTTTTGTATGTTGTTGGAGTATATGCTGAATATCCTCTCACGCTTATTTTTTAGGAGCTTGTTAAGGGATAAAGTCCCCTAGGGATTTGGGTTAGAACCCTAGCAGAGTAGGAGTAATCCACAACAAGGAACAAGCAAACTCAAGCAAAATGCTTAAACAAGTAAACCATCCAAGGATGTACATACCTGGGTAGTTCTAGCCAGGGTTCAAACCCTCTTCAACTCCTCGTGATCTTTGAAAATAAAAAACAACCAATTCAGCGACACACAATAGCATATAGATAAAGCATTATAGTGAAATCAACTTTATAGAATATCAGTAGATGGTTAGTTATACATTGAAATAGTCATTCATACATAAACCATAAAAATAACATTAGATGCATGAACAAAGTTGATATCAGGAACAAGACAATGTTTCTTTTATTGTAGATAACTATAATCAAAACATAGAAAGAGTTCACCTAAGTCTTCCTCTTCCGGCTCCAAGAGGAACCGTCCTCTAGGTCCGTCTAGTCCTAGTCTTCAAAAGGCTCCTTCCATAACCAACACAAGGATATATCCCACAAGTGAAAGGATATCAACTCTTAAGGAAACAAGGGTATCTTGAACTTGGGGAAGTGCTTGAAGCAGAGGGATCTTTAGACTTGATTAGGGGATAATCTCAGTAGAGTAATTATCTATTTTTTTTCTCTTCCTTAAGGCCTTCCCATTGAAGTCTTTTTATACTTCTATCGAAGTAGTTTTTTAGTTGGGAAATAGTTGGGAATAGTTGGGCCACAGGCACTAATAGGTAATCAACAGGTAAAACCTGTGATCTCTACCCATAATTAAGGAAATTTAATATTTTTTAAGTGTTTTAAGAAATATACGTGGGTTGGGTATAGACTGACCCGTGTGTATGCGTGTTTAATACAGGGCAAAGTCGTATACAGGGAGTAAAACACTACTTTTCGAATATTTGGACAATGTCTGGAAGGAGGGGTTGCCCAAGGCCATAAACCAAGCATCACAAATACATAAGGTGGTATTTTGAGCTATAACAAATGCTCTCCTAATAAATGAGGTCAGAAGGGGAACATGATGGCCGAAATGTATAAAGTATGCAGATAGGAAACCTGTCAAAAACCGGGAAGGAATTCACCAGATTTTAGCCTGCCAAGACAGCAAAATAAGATCAGAAAGAAACAACTGTCTAAGGTGGGCATACCCATGCTCAGAGAAGGTAAATCATGTATGTATATCGAGTACAAGTGGATCCAGTGTGTATACAAGTATAAAGAACTGAAAGTACATAATGGATCATTTGATCACGATTGAACAAGTACAAGTTTGAATATCACATATAAGATGATGATCAATGAATTTGAAGGATGGAGCGGATCACTGATGTCAAAAAATGATCCCAATAGTACCAAATGAACATGATGGAATAAGATGGTACTACATCGCAACTTGGATGCCATCATATAAGATGTCGCTGTGAAGGACTATAACATATAATGTGGAATGGTGTCAACCAGCAGCAACAGGAGCAACTGACAAGTGAACCAAAGAATGCTAATGCAACCCGAGGTCTTCACCAACCGCCGTGGTACATTTCTACACAATGGGAATAAATGATATGAAGTCAACCATGTGAGAAATTGTTTGATTACTAGTAATTGATGTATACCATTAACAAACACGAGACTACTCACTGATAATGATAATGAAAGTCAAGGTACCCAATATAATATAACAAGTGTGAATAGATGACCTGAAGTCCAACACGTGTAAGAAACTATTAATCAGGAGACAATTATGGTTTCCTACTGTCGATAGTGAAGAATTTGCCACTAATGACTGCAGACCCCAAGGTACTACCAAATGGACTCTAGACCTTTGCCCCAAAGCATTGAGTCGTAGTCGATAAGGACAATACCCACCAACAAGAAGTCAATGGAGACCTTCTCAAACCAGCACGGGTAAAGGACCAATATCACTGATGTGATGATAGACAAGACACTGACAACCAGGGATGGCCAACTGAAAATAGGTCAAGAGACACTGCAGAGAGGCTGACTCAGGCTTCCTTCCCTTGAACAAAAGCACAACTCAATGATGACCATGTGGTAGCATATGATGACTCTGTATAAGTTTGTCATGTAGGAGGCACGAACAAACTCTCCATATGATTCGAAGAGATAAACAATCGGAGGAGAATTGACTCAATAACAAGGTTAAGGTATACCTAAGTCAAACTAAATCCAACTCAAATGGAGGAGAGACTTTCTTTTGAGTGCTTTGTTCAAGGGAACATGACTGATTCTAACTGCCAACAATAAATGGAAATGTTGTCCCGTTCCCGCTCTTTTTTGGAATATAATTTTTTTTTTGTCATTTTCTTTAAGCTGGAAAAAAGAATAAAAGAATGCTATAGTATAGTGGAAAGAACGAGTGTCAGTGAAACAGATGATCTAGCTCCTGGGATGGGAACATTCTTATTCTCAATGCAGGGAGGTGAAACTAGTCAAGGACACTCAAAGGGATGTTCCTTCCATGGGTCTGAAGGTGTGTCAAGCTACAAAAGTTAAGGGATTGTAACTTTGTTTTTTGTAGAAGACATGGTAAAAAAGTGGCTTAAACACGAGTCCAAGTGAAGCCAGCTCAAGGCCAAAAGGTGAAAATGGTCAAAATGCAACGCAATAGTACAACTCAACACAAAGGAGCCTCTAGGGTATAAGGCTAGAACGAAGCGAAGAAGCAAAGAGGAATGAGTCTTCAATGCACAAGTCATGGCGAGACTAGAGAGGACTCCCGAGCCTACTCAATAAATCAGCATGGGCAACCAATGTCAGTGAGGTGCTAACTACGATGCCCATGAAAAGGATGGCTCTACCATCATGTCATGATTTAAAAAGTCAACGAGTGAAGATGGTTTACGAACCATAACACAACGGGATTGATCCTATGGAACGTTTATCGACAAATGGAGAGTAGTATGCAAGATGCAATGGAAAAATGGTTTCCCTAACCTATATGCCAGCAAGAAAACAATACCTGCCATGATGGGTTAACCATAAAAATTTCCAAAGGAAAAATCTTCCAAGTTTTGTATACGCAAATAGGAACACTAGACAAGAAGTTAATACATCCCACATATAAAATTCATATAAAATATTGTGTTATAGAATACAAAACTTGAAAAAATGCGTACCTTATGTATACAATATGGTATAGGGAACCACGTAACCTTGTGGTTTACACATAATAGCTCTTCTGGACAAGCCCCTTACAGGGATCAAGCCAAGGATTCCTTTGGTAGTCAAAACTCATGGCTTCAAAGATTTCCTCCTGTGAAGGCAAATCAAGTTATGAGAAGTCATGAGAACTACAAGGATCAAAAGAGGGAATTAAGGGGTACCATGTCCCTATAGGAAGAATCTATCAGTCAATTGCTGGGACCAAGTCCCAAGAAGGATAATAGTAAGTCAAAGGATCCTTCTCAGAAGCGATTGAACATTGAGGATTCAATGCCACATAATTCACCTGAGGCGGGGTAGAGTCTACTTGAACACTTGGAACAAACCAAGGAGTATTTTGTAGTAAATTTGAATTAGGGTGGTAATTATCAGATGCAAGATGATCAATAGTGACAATATTCCCTTTATGAGGAAAACACATCACTCGAAAGAGTGAAGACAGTACTGCATTCATAGCATAGACATAATCACGGCCAAGTACCATATTAAAGTCTAAAGGGCTATCAACCACCACCATATTGATTAAGACATTCTTCCCACCTAAAGTAATCGACAATTGACGAAGAACCCCCATAGATTCACCAGGTCTTTTGTCATAGGCTAACAACTAACTCTAAGCTGTCAACAACTTTGGGGAACCCAAAGCTTTCCAAGTCAAGGAGGATATAATACTTGCAGAGGATCCTTCATCCACCATACATCGATAGAAATTTGTGGAATTAAATCTGACCTTTATCTGGAAAGGTGCAGCAGTAGGAAGACAAGGCTCAACAAGACTATCCCAATCAAAGGAGACACTCCTAGAACTTGGATGGGGGACATCCGAAGAAACCAGAATGCCCCCTATAACAGAAGACTTTGTACTAGAAATCATGTAGACTCTTTTGTTAGGCACTTCACCCCTCAAAAGAGGGGTGTAATTAGCCAGAGATTGCACTGGCTCTACCACATTATCAACCAACGGTTGATGGGACTGACAAGAAACCATATCAGATCTAGGAGTACAAGAACATTCAGACTCAGACCATATCCTTTGTACCTCTGGAATACCAGGGCATAAATGAGTAAGATGGTCCCCCTTACATATCTTACTTTAAAACTTCTACATCTAGGTTTCTTATCAACCTCCATCTCGCCAACATGACTACCAGTGGCTTGCAGAGAGTCCTTAATATGACTTGCAGAGGTCTATGACTCTTTCCTAGTATGACTCGCAGTGACTAGACTCGTGCCCCCGGCATGACTAGCAGTGGCTGAAGGCTCATCTTCAACATGACTAGTATAGGTTGATGATGAATTCCTAGTATGACTCGCAGTGACTAGACTTGTGCCCCCAGCATGACTTGTAGTGGCTGAAGGCTCATCTTCAACATGACTAGCAGAGGTTGATGATGAATTACTAGTATGACTTGTAGTGACTAGACTTGTTCCCCCAACATGACTTGTAATGGCTGAAGGCTCATCTTCAACATGACTAGCAGAGGTTGATGATGGATTGATAGTATGACTTGCAGTGACTAGACTTATGCCCGCAGCATGACTTGCAACAGTTGAAGGCTTATCTCCAACATGACTAGCAGAGGTTGATGATGAATGGATAGAATTATTCTTCTTCTTCATCTTCCTTTTTCTCCTCTTTTTATATCTCTTAATTACAAGAAGGAGGAGAAAGAGGAATCCTAGATTTATCTTTGAAAGAAGATGAACAATTAACATCCATGTGATGCCCCTGAAATAAAGCATTCAATGAGAAGCTTCAAGAGAATTTGGAATATTCACAGTGGAACATAGCCAAACGAGTAGTCCAACATTCAATCCAACAACATTCAAAGTGGCCATCAAGGGAATACCAATGTTTCCAAAGAAAGGAAAAGCACAAGGATCCCCTTTTGGGATGGTACCTTGGTTGGCATCCACAGGAATATTGGCCATATCCAACTGATTCGCATACCCTTCCCTTACGAGAATGTACAAATGCCTTTTCAAGGAAGATAGACACACAATCAAGACCTTTTCCCTTGAGGAGGCAACTCCACAACTTTCGAAAGAACTATCAAAAGCCTTTCAATATCGACGAAGTGGTAAGTCATTCACTTAGAATCTAAAAGCCAAAAGTGACCAGACAAAAATACCTAAAGCCAACTATATACAAGGAGAAAAGAACACTCAACTATAAAGTCCCTAAAGATACAACCAATCAAGCAACTTCTAAGTATTTCCACTATGAGTGATGAGGACCAGACACCAAAATACAAGAAAGAGAAGTAAGGGACGTCCCAAAGATAGTTTGGGATAATGATGGCCCATGCCTACTAGTGAAGGTATCAGAGGTAGTTACGCTGACCTCCAGACAATAGCCTTCGCCAGTGCAAGCCCCAAAGCTTCGCAAGGGTACCCTCCAAAAGTATTGTTGAACTGATGCAACATCAACCTCATGCTGCATGGGATTCCCCTTTGTAGCCAACTGTGTAGATGCCTAGGATAGGTAACTAAAGATACCAACTCGTATTAGAAGCTGGGTGGAACAGTCGTGAGGTAAGATCTGACAAGTAAGAGAGGGGGTATCTCTCGTCCTTATCTTCACAAACCCTCGTGCTTTACTCCTAGTCACGGAGCTTTCCCGGTCTCCCTAACACTATTGGATTTTCACTCTTTATTCAGAATTCTACGTTTGACAATTGAGAATGACCTTGGATATTTTACTTTCCTCTCGCCTAATCCAAGGCCCTAAATAACCTAAAATGTGTTTGTGTACTTATTGACAATACAAAAAAGTTCTAGTTTATTTCAATTAGCACTTGATTTTAAGAGGTTGTTCTTTTTTAGTCAAAGGGACAATACGTAAGTGAAACTGATGATGTGTGTATGACTCAACCAAAATAAAAGAACAAGTAACTAAATGAATGCAATCATTTTTCTTTTGATGAAAAGAGATCTCTACGTGGGTTCTACGAAACTTTTATAAAGTGAAAACTTTTTCTTTTCTTTTCTTCCAACACACTTTACCCACGCAAAAACTAAAAAGATTACTAATGCTTTAATAATGCAAAACTATCCTAATGCTAGGTGTAATGAAGATGCAAGATCCTAAATCACTCTAAAAATGAAAGCAATTGTTTATAATGATTAATAAGCCAACTTAATTATTGAAGATAATATAAATTTTGAATGCAAAAATTGTCTTCAAACAAGAAGGACAAATCGCAAAAGATCACAATTCACTTTCAAAAATGAAAAAAGAAACCAAAAACTTGGCTAAAGAAAAGAAAAAAAATGTTTTTGAAAGACTTTTCTTCTTTCAAAAAAGCAATAAAAGCAACTTTTCAAAAGTGCTCAAAATGCTACCAAAGACTCAAGCCCGAAAGCAAATAACAAGGAAACTTTACAAGTTGTCAACTCAACACAAATGAAAACTTAACAAAATAGGTGTTCCAAGATACACTAAACAATCCAAAAGCAGCAAAAAGAGGTTTAAGGCACTGATCAGGAAATCAAGAAAAGCACGCTTTGAAACTTGGCAACACAAACTTTCGAAAAGCAAGAAGATGTAAATGGTCACAAATTTAACGGGAAGCAAAGCAAACAAACCATAAAAATGAAGTTTGACACAAATATTGGAAGCAATCTTCTATTTTGGAAAACCAAAACAATCAAGAGCCTCCACAAGAAGCCTTGTGTGTTCAGACACGAACGATAACACTCACTGTAAAGCAAACCAAGACCAAAAACTCTTCAAAGTAGGAGAGAACTTGAAACAATAGGCTCATTGAAAAACTAAAATCTGAAAACTGAAACTGACCACTCAGAAAGCACACAGGCCAAGAAACAAATCTTTCCAGATAAAAAGACTTGAAAAAACCATGAAAAACAAATGTATACATGATTGTGTCTCTACACAGTTGTGTGTACACGTGTTTCAGCCAAAAGAAACCCGCGTATACATGGCTTCAGTTCAGAGAAACTTGCGTGCATACGCTTCTGTAACTCGACAAAGGTGCATATATAAAAGTTTACAAGAAAAAAACTAAAATGAGGCCTGGTGAAAACGATCAGACTTGAACTCTGAGTTCCTACAGGAGCAGACAATACATAACAACAAGCAAACTGAAAGTTGAGCCCTAATTGGCACTAAATAACCCAAACTAGGAACATAGCCATAGTGTCTTATGTTGCTAATTTTAGTATGCAACATTATATTATTGTGAGGATATGATTGTAGTCATATTTATTGTGGCCACAATTTTACTATTGGAGAGCACAAGTGTTTGTGCATTTGTTATAATTTATTTAATCATGATAGATTGATGTTGAGATAATGTATGCAAATTTGAATTATTGTTGAGCAGAGAGTCTTTCGATCTAGTTTGAAAATAGATGAAAGTCGATCTGCATAGTTGTAGAGGAGCGGTGACTTCATGAGAGAGGAGTAGTGATAATGAAGCTTCGACAACAGGAACAGTTTCTGATCCAATGTTAGTTGGATATTCCAATCGGATTTGGGCGAGGATTGATTGATAGTGGTTTCTTTAAGCGGATGGTATTCCGTAAATCCATAGAGAAAAGAGTCTTCAGATTTGATCAGTAGGATCGAGTCTCCTAGCCAATGGGTGTTGGCATTTTGTATATGAGGTCGAGTCTCCATGTTGATGGGAGTCAACAAGCTATGTAAAAGACCAATTTCTTTACTAATAGAAATTCAGAGGAAAGTAGTAACAACAAAGGTAGGTTTTCTCTCGGAAGGGTTTCCACTATAAATCTTGTCTCATATGTGATTGATGTGCTATGTTTTGGATGTTTTGATTATTGTTGCTCTCATGGTTATCTTGTTTTAGTTACTTATCTATTTTATGAAAGGATAATCTAATATTTTGCTAGTGCATATATGTGTGATTTAGTAATTGAAGTAATAATTGAAAAAAATTGTATACAAACCATTCTACTGATTCATCTCCCCCTCTCAGTAGTGCTCAAATATGTCCAAAAATTTTTAATTTTAAAAGATCATTCCTTTTGCCTCTTCTAATAACTTTAGCAAATGCATGTAGCCACCATCTCTCTCTCTCTCTCTCTCTCTCGCTATATATATAGTATATATATATATATTATATATATAATATATATATATTATCTTCAATATAGCTACCATTTGTCACTTAATTTTATTACATTAAATTTGATAATCCAGGTTCGTAAAATTATGAACTTCACATCAAAATAAATGCAAGGATTCAATTTCTAATTACCAAAAGTAAATTGACATGAAAGGAAATCTAATGTAGGAAATAAATGGAAATCTAAAATAGGAAATTGTTAGAAATTTAATCTTGGAAAGAATTGAAAATTCAATCTAGGAAAGCATTGCAAATTTAATCTAGGAAAGTATTGGAAAATTAATCTAGAAAATAATTGGAAATTTAATATATGAAAGAAAGTAAATATAATCTATGAAAGCATGTAAACTTAATCTATTAAAGCATGAAAATTTAGTCTATGAAAGCATGGAGTTAGAATCTGTGAAAGCATGTAAAATTAATCGATGAAAGCATGGACATATTTAATGTAGAAAATCATGTAGATTTAAACTATGAAAGATTGTAAATATAATTTAGAAAGCATTTAAAATCTATTTCTATGTAACAATATAAACTTATTCTAAGAAAACATGTAAATGTAATTTATGAAAGTGATTAAAATCTACTCTATAAAGGTCATTAAAATCTAATCTATGAACAAAGAAAGGAAAAAGTGAACATGCTTTCACAAAGGGGGGCCTCCAATGCCCAACAAGCACACTAGAAGTAGAAAATTATAACATCATCACATATTAAGTGAAATTTTTTTGGCTAAGCTCCAAAAGATTGAAGTCTAGCTACAAAGGTATCTCTTCAAGTATTATGACTATACATTATAAATTATAAAAAAATTCTCCCTTCCTCTCCCCTCAATAGAGAAATCACTCCTATTTTGATGTACCTAACTCTCTGAGCGCACTCCACTTAAATTACAAGCAATAGCTTTCAGTATACATACAAAACAACCATATTGACTTCTAAAATGTCGAAATTCTGATTTAAAAACTCTGTTTCAACTTAAACATAAAAACTGCATTCTTTTCTTGTTTCATACAGAGCGCAGCCATATAACTCTTTTTAAAACATATGACAGATTTAAACTGCTCACCCAATCAATTGAATAATGCCTTTTTATATGAGTCAGAACCCAAAGTTCGCTTCATCTTAGCTCACATATTTAAATAAGTCATAGAGACTAAACACAACACGAACATAAACATGCAGAAGCACTATGTATTCATAAACACGACATTATTCCCAAAACACCAGCATGGCCCTCAAAATTTCACATAACTCTATATGCGCTTTCAGTCATCTGCAATGATTTGGAATGGCGCTGTGTTCATCATTGATTTCTCCAGAAATGGTTGCTTCGAAACCCAATGCATAGATAGCCACCAGATTCTGTCCAATATCGAATCCACTACTTCTTTTTTACTCGATATGGCAAAGTAAATTGCGTTTTCTGTGCTCCAATATGCAACTGCCAGAGTTGCTGGACGCAAAATAATGAATATCCAATCTATTCTGTTACCACCAATCTCTCTTGTTCTGAACAACAGTTCGCGGCAATTAACATTATCCGGGATTTTGATGCGAGATTTTTGGAATCGCAATTTCCCAAATCCGGTGTTGTCTCTAAGAATCCGCGCAGTCTATTCTCAGTTATTCTCTGTGGAAAGAGATTCCATTCACAAAACTTCACAAACCATTAGTCATAACATGGATATTATAACATATGTAAATTGAAACCATAGTTTGAACCAATTCAGGGAATTGTCAATGCATTAATCTACACACCATTTTCACATTGGGCGCAAACACTATTTTTTTATTCATAAGCACTAATAAAACAAAGATTTGCTTTGATGCCTTTTCACCAAGAATGATTTCTGGTTTTCTTCAAAAACGTAGTCTTCTTTATTAATCGAACCTTTTCGCCCATAAAACAACCACACCACACTTCTATTACACACGACACACAATTTTTCACAAGCTTCTGAGCTTTTTCGCTCTACGAGATCACACCCTATCTAACCTATCATTCCACGAAGAAATCTCTTCGTTTATTACCTTTTCTTCTATATTTCCTCCACTAATTGCTCTAACATATAGCTAACATAATTCCCTATTTTCTCAATCATGGTTACACTCATTTAATAAATCTTATCACTAAATCTTCAAAAAAAACAACCGTATTCATTACAATAATAACAAACTATGTGAGGAATCGACATCCTCAGTAAACTGAAATTGAACAAGCAGTAATAAAATTCACCCCGTCAAACCACAACATGTGGACAATTTTCCACATTGCTGGTGAGTTCTAATGCTCCTGCATTAGAGTCCCGGGGAAGAAAAGATTTGTCCTTCAACTTTCAAGACTTACTCCATATCTCTACAATTCAGCTGTTGTTAACCAACTGGAATCTTCCATTGGTTGCTCTTTCCACTTGACCAAACACTGATAGTGAGTCTGACCTCTGATTTTCTTTGGCACTCTCCTTTTCCTTTTTCCTGTTTTAGGTTTTCGTCTATTATGGCGTCTCCTTATGGTTCTTTCTTTGGCTTGTAGTATAAGCACCAATCTGCAATACGTGATTAAGTCACCTGTTTGGAGTTTCTTTTTCTGTCTCTTCATATCTGCTCACTGTTTGTCTTTGCTACTACATTCCTGCCATCTGCTTCTGACATCTCCCTCAAATATGCTTCTAGGAGTTAGCCATTTCACAAATACTTGGATTTTCTTCAAATTCAATTTCAACTTTTCTTTAGGGGCTACATATTCCTCCGAACCTTCATTCATCAATATGATGGTGATTTTATATAAGGCTCGAGAATCTGTACTCATGCGCCTTTCAACTTCTTCCTTCACACTGAGTACTGTTGGCACAGCACATGGATTAAGGCTTCCACTGATTAGCCATTTATCCATCAACTCTTGTGTTCCAATATTTTCCTGCATTACCATGTAGGCTACTTTATTCAACAAACTGACTCCAGGTATTAGATCAATATGATGACTAATACTCCTGATCGGCAACAACTCATCCATAACAATATCAGCACAATCATTCAATAAATTCTGAATTTCTTCAGGTAAATCTTCTAAATTGGTAGAATTTAAAATTACCTTGGGTTTTCCAACACTAGCAAAATGCATCTCCTTACCCTTCTCATCTTCCTGCAATAGGGTCTTCTCATTCATCAACGTAACGATGTTTCCAAGTGCTTCTTTATTATCTTTAGCTCTCAACGGCAGTAGTGTATGCTTATTCCCATATTTCTCCAAAGTATAAGTATTTCTTATGCCATCATGTACGACATTTCGGTCAAACTGCCAGGGCCTTCCAAGCAATATGTGACATACATCCATCGGCATTATATCACATAAAATAACATCCTAATAAGTACCAATCTGAAAGTCAACTTTACATTGTTCAGTTACAAAAATTTGATGGCCTTTCTGGAGCCACGATACTTTATAAGGTGTGGGGTGTACTATCCTTTCCAACTTCAGCTTATCCACCATCTCTGTAGAAACAAGATTGTCAGTACTACCACTATCAATTACCAATTTGCAACACTTACCCTTGGACTTTCATACAGTTATGAATAAAGTCCTTCTTTGAACTGGTTCTTTGGCTTCCTTAGCTTCTTCCAGTAATACCCTCTTCAGTAATAGGGATTCTCCGACTTCTGGTGGTTCTTCTTTAACTTCAAGTTGAGGAATCTCCTCTTTGGTTTCAACAACATTCACATTACGTGGGTTTGCCGACTTCTGATGAGGGAAATCCCATTGCATATGTCCCCATTCACCACATATATAACACCGTACATCTCTTCCTCGCCCTCTGCCTTTGGGCACAAACCTTCCACGGAAAAAGTCTCCTCTTTGTGGTGCTCTATTGCTCGCACTCCCTGCCTCATTCTGAGAGTGTTGAACTTTGGATACAAGTATCCTTCCTTCTTTTGCCGGATTCTTACCTCTGTTCCTCTGGTTTTGTTTGCGCAACAATTTTCCTCTGCCCTCAACACTACTTGATATGCATCCTCAACGGTTTTCAAACTTAACAAGCTAATCTCATCTTGGATCTCATACCTTAGCCCATTAACATATCTGGCTACTTTCTCCAAATCATCTTCTACATGCCCTGTTCTGATATTTAACCTGTAGAATTCTTCTGTATACTCCTTAACAGACATTCCTTTCTGCTTCAAATTTTTCATCTACTTAAAAAGATTCAAATGATAGTCTTTAGGTAAAAACTTGGCTTTCAGTTTACTTACCATTTTATCCCACTGCTTGATCTTAGATTTCCCCTTTCTCGTTCTTGATGTCTGTAACTCGTCCCACCAAATGGCTGCATGGCCCTTCAGTCTAGTGACTGCAAACTTCACCCTCTTATTCTCTTCAATCTCTTCATAATCGAAGTACTGATCTATGGATCTGATCCAATCCATGAGCTCCTTGGCATTCAGACTCCCTTCATACATAGGAATATCTATTTTGGGTTTGCTTCCAACCTTCGCCAACATCTTCAGGAGTTTAACGTTTTCATTCTCTTCTTCTGCTTCCACATCTTCCTCAGATTCCTCTAAAGCACTTTCAGCCCCCTCATCAGGCGCTCTTCTCTGGGCTGTTTCCATTGTCTCCATTCGTTCACGCAGTCTTCGCACTTCTTCTATTAGGACTGCACTTGCTTCTGGTCTCCCTCGACCAATTCCTCTCCTTGGCGGCATCTTTGCTGCAACACCTGTAACTCTGGCTCTGATACCAAAAATGATGTACCTCACTCTCTGCGCGCGCTCCACTTAAATTACAAGAAATAGCTTTCAGTATACATACAAATCAATCTTATTGACTTCTAAAATGCCGGAATGCTGATTTAAAAACTCTGTTTCAACTTAAACATAAAAACTGCATTCTTTTCTTGTTTCATACAAAGCGCAGCCATATAACTCTTTTTAAAACATATGACAGATTTAAACTACTCACCCAGTCAATTGAATAACACCTTTTTATATGAGTCAGAACCCAAAGTTCGCTTCATCTTAGCACACATATTTAAATAAAAGTCATAGAGACTAAACACAACACGAACATAAACATGCAGAAGCACTATGTATTCATAAACATGACATTATTCCAAAAACACTAGCATGGCCCTCAAAATTTCACCTAACTCTGTATGCGCTTTCATTCATCTGCAATGATTTGGAATGGCGTTGTGTTCATCATTGATTTCTCCAGAAATGGTTGCTTCGAAACCCAATGCATAGATAGCCACCAGATTCTGTGCAATATCAAATCCACTACTTTTTTTTTACTCGATATGGCAAAGTAAATTGCATTTTTTGTGCTCCAATACGCAAGTGTCGGAGTTGCTGGATGCAAACTAATGAATATCCAATCTATTATGTTACCACCGATCTCTCTTGTTCTTAACAGCAGTTCGAATCACAACTCGTAATTAACATTATCCGGGATTTTGATGCGAGATTTTAGGAATCGCAATTTCCAAAATCCGGTGTTGTCTCTAAGAATCCGCACTGTCTATTCTTATTTATTCTCCGTGGAAAGAGATTCCATTCACAAAACTTCACAAACCATTAGTCATAACACAGATATTCTAACATATGTAAATTGAAACCACAGTTTGAACCAATTCAGGGAATTGTCAATGCATTAATCTACACACCATTTACACATTGGGCACAAACACTATTTTTTTATTCATAAGCACTAATAAAACAGAGATTTGCTTTGATGCCTTTTCACCAAGAACGATTTCTGGTTTTCTTCAAAAACAAAGTCTTCTTTATTAACCGGAGCTTTTCGCCCATACAAACAACCACACCACACTTCTATTACACACGACACACAGTTTTTCACAAGTTTCTGAGCTTTTTCGCTCTACCAGATCACACCCTATCTAACCTATCTTTCCACGAAGAAATATCTTCGTTTATTACCTTTTCTTCTATATTTCCTCCACTAATTGCTCTAACAAACAACTAACATAATTCCCTATTTTCTCAATCACGGTTACACTCATTTAATAAATCTTATCACTAAATCTTCAAACAAAACAACTGTATTCATTACAATAATAGCAAGCTATGTGAGGAATCGACCTCCTCAGTAAAATTGAAATTGAACAAACAGTAATAAAATTCACCCCGTCAAACCACAACATGTGGACAATTTTCCACATTGCTGGTCAGTTCCGATGCTCCTGCATCATATTTATACATGAGTTACTTTGAGAAGAGGATAACAAACTAACAAATTCTTATCCACTTTTCTCTCAAGTAGGTACAACCAATTTTCTAAAATTAGGATATCAATATCTCTACAAATCCTATCACAACTCTCTAATAGCTTTGATATGAGACACTTACCAAAATTTCCATGATTCTTCTCCATGAAATGTGCTTGAATAATGATCTCAAATCTTCCTACAATATTAAATAGTTTGAAGAGGAAAGTCTAATTTGAGGCTTAGTGATGGGTGATAACATGGAGTTGGGTTACACTTTGTGATGGAATGAGTGTGCTTTTTGATGAAAAAGGATGCTCAATCATGTAATTTTAAGTGCTCAATCTAGTAATTTTTAAGCACTTGAGAAAGTTGTTGAGGAACTTAAAAACTACTCAATCGAAAGTTTAAACAAACTTTCGATTGAGTAACTTTCTAACCCAAGTTAAAGGCTCAATTGAACTATATTTTTCAATCGAGTGCTTTGGATCGATTGAGTGCTTTAGAGCGATTGAGCGCTTAAAATTAAAATTAAAATTTCTTGAACTAGTCACTAGTTAACCACGTATATGGCTCAATCAAGGGTTTCTTTAACGCTTAATCAAGAAATTTGAAATTTGAATTTAAGCACTCGATCGATCTCCTAAGGTCCTAAAAGTCATAGTTTCAGTACCCCTTCTACATATTTCTTTGCAACCCCATTTTGTACCCTAGCAGATTTAGGGCATAATATGTCATTAAGTGGCATAGTTGATCATGTTGGATTCATGAAATAATCCTCTATCCAATGGCATATGAATTTGACACGTTCAAATTCATGTGATATTTTCCATGTAATTTATTTTAAACATAAAGCTCAAAATTATTTTGGAAAATTTGAAAGGGGCTCAATAAAAAATCAATAACATAAAATATACAAAACAATTTTTTTTTTAAAATACCACTATCTTCGTTTACGAGTCCTCTTCAACAGGGTACTCTTAGTTTTTCAAATTATTTAAAGTGATAAAAATAATATTACATGAACAATTTGTCTCCCAAATTTCAATTGAAATATTACTTCGCCAACTTCTAAAAATAATAAGAAATATAAATTTGCATGATTTTTTTTTTTATGAAAACTTAGTTCTCTCTGTATAGATCATTGCTCTATATATATTATTATATATATATAGATGTAGATTTAGATGTAGATGTATATTAGATGTATATATTATATATATATATATATATATATATATATATAATATATTATATATATATAGCAGATATAGATACAAGATATATCTATATCTATATCTATATCTATATCTATAATCTATTATATATATATTATATTATATATATATATTATATATATATATATATATAGATATTAAATTACACATTTTAGACTAATTTATGCTACGTGAACATGCACATACCTCTTAAACTTTGTGAAATTTTGCAAAGAGATATATTGCATTTAATGGAAAATCGAGACATTATACGACACTAATTTTTTTTGCAAAAAATATCATTACGAAAACAACACAATTCCCACATATCATCTTTTTACACCGAATCAAAAATCACAACTTATATGAATTTTGAGGGGTGAAATTTAATCAAAGAGGAAAAACATGAAATTTCATCGCCATATTTGGCCCGAAAGTGCAACTCATCTTCATGCATTGACCCTGACCATATATGACTTTGCTGAAACCTTAAAATATGGTTACAAACATCATAGAACTCATCCAACTTTTAGATATAAGTGAAAACATATTATTTTTCTATATTTAACTGTAAATTCACTCAAATTACTACAATAAATGCTTTGGAAATAATAATTCTAAGCCCATATATAATTATGAAAACGGTCTTAATATAAGGTTATGGAACTATGGAATAGGGTAAATTGTGAAATAAAATGAAAGAAAATACAGTGAAAAAAGATGACATTTTGGAGACCCAACACAACCATTTTTGCCAATTTTTGTTCTACAGTAATCCACTATTTCATATATTAATAGAAGTCAAGTCTTCACCATATTATTTTACCTTCTATTATATTTCTCTAAGTATGTTCCATTTCCTTTTCCACCTTTCATTTCATTCCTTGTACAACCCAAATCATAAAGGGAGTGTGAACTTCGATAATCATTGAGCCTTGTGAACTACTAAACCATTATGAATCCTAGGTGCGATTATGTTTCCAATCATCTTGGGTAATGTTAGAGTCATGGAGGGAGATTTGGTTGGCTAGGATTTCCCAGTGTGATTCCTAGAGGGACCCCAAGGACTTTTGTGAGAAACTCGATCTCCAAGAACCATAATGCTCTAAGATTTCTTGGCCAAGCTATGCTAACTCCCTAAAAGGATAGTGGCATAACTTGAAGGACAAAAAACGCAGAGAAGAGGGTACATACTTCAAGTTTTACAAGCGAGGGATGAGAGCTTGTAAGTTAGGGGGATACTGGAGTTGGCCGCTTGGCCTAGTACGAGTTTGGTCTTGACCATGCGATCATATTTGGATCTAGGTGAACCTTTACCTTGGTGTAGTCATATCCCTAGCTTAGGGATGTCCCAGTATTGAGAAATTTAAAGAAATGAAGTCTGCAATTGGGTGGAATGTGTGAGTTCTGTAACTAGTCAAGGGACAATCACGAAAAAATAAAAATTGTTCTTGTGTTTCATGTGTTTTTCATTGTGTATAATTTCATTTGTTAATTGTTGTTCTTAGATTAATGAGTCAATTTCACTTAATCTCTACATGTCTATGTTGTTATGAATTGCATGTATTTAGACTTGCATATATGTAGCATATGCAAGGCATGATTATTAAATTGTAGTTATAGTTATATGGTCGATGGATGATATAATTCATTCAGATTGTTGACAAGTAGTAAATCCTTGTAGACAGTGAATGGGCTATTGAAAAATAGTAGATTCTTGAATGTGGTGACATGAAATCAATAGATAATAGATCCATGCATGTGATTGATGGGAAGTGAAAAGACAACAGTTTTTGTAGGAGATCAACGAATATTCCATGGGTGAGTTATATTCGATATGTTAGGCCAACTTCCTAAATCAACGAATATTTCATGGGTGAGTTATATTCGATAACCAGTGGGTTAGGCCAACTTCCTACGAAACATTATTCTTAAGGAAAAATTATAAGAAGGGAAAATTTGGTATTAGAGTACAACAAAGTGAATAAATTTTGTTCTCTAAAGTGTGTCATACTCCCAATAGTGGACAAAGGGTGGCACGTATGCTACAAAGTGGCATTAGAGCAACAATTTCAAAACCGAGCCTATATGGACCAAACATAGGATGCAAAAGCAAGATATGTAATGTATGTATATAATTTTTTTGTTGGAATTCCCAAAGCGGAAATTAGGGAAAAGCTCGAAACGTTGGAGAAATTAAGCTTTAAATTAACTTCTTATATGATTGTTGTGTTATGGTATTTGATTGACACTATAATGGTTGGTTCGAGTACCTAAAGGTCAACTAACATGACTACTTTATCAACGCATGTATGCTTTCAGGTAGAAAATTTTATTAGTCAATTTGATCCAATAGTGAACCAACTCATTTGCTTAGTCAACTATCTTTGTGATTGATTAGTGTATTATATTACTCAAGTTATTAGTCAACCTAACTAACAATCCATTTGCATAGTATATTGATCGATTTAACCAATGGTTCACTGACTTGACTAAACCAACCCATCGTTCATTCTATAAATACCTTAGTTTGGTCAACCTAATTCGAAAGTCGATTGACTTGATCACTTAGTGGAGTCATCTTTCTAATCAACATAAGCACTACCTTAGTCAATCGATTAATTTGGTTAACTACACAATCCATTTAGCTATGCAACTAAGTCCTACAACTAAGACCTACAACAAATACAAATATCAATGAATTAGTTAAAAAAATTACCCAATACGGTGAGCTAGGAAACTATGGCCTACAACTAAGCATCTACAACTAAGCACCTACCAACAAGTAAAAATATCAATGAATTAGTTAAAAAGAAAACATATCTTAAAGTTCAAAAACATATCTTAAAGTTCAAAAGTTAGAATAGTGCCTGAAATACCAGATCAACAATCAAACTAGTAGTTTCGTTATAAAAAAAAATTATGATTTCATGAATCTTAAATTTTTAAGACATGTTTGAGACTCCACGTAACATTTTTGGATGTTGAATGTTCAAGCATCTGTGCTATCGCACAGCTTTCTCAAATGAAATAGATGGAAAAGAGCTTTGCAATATGAACAAAAAGAAAATGAAGAAATTACATATAAAAAAATGAAAAAGGAAAAGGAAAACGTCAATATTCTTCTAAAAGGCATAATTTCTTGGTTACCCATTCTGATTGCAAGATAGAAATAATCCATGGATCCATTTATGGGATTACAATTGAAATTTTAGTATCTTAATTCTTAGAGAATCGGCAGCTCAATGTTTGGTCGGGGCAAATTGGTTAGACAAATAAAAATTAAAAATAGCGTAACGCTTTAGCATGAAATTACAATGAGAACAGAATTTGATTTCAATGAGAAGCATATTTTTTTTGTGAACAGGGTTGACTCTGCAACTGAGAGTCAACTACTCCAAATTTCTTATTATCGATGGGTCAAGAGAAAAGATGCATCACGTACTTGGACATATGTATTGCTTTACGTCGTAGACATGTGCAGGACTCCGTATTCCCAATAGGCATTAAATATTCTAATTTAATATGAAAGGTTGGCTGCTACGCAAACTATTTCAAATGGAAACCTCTATAGCGTTAGGAAACGCCTCTGTCTGCAAGCATTATTCCTTATAGTTGACTGTGACCCTGTGGTGTTATGCGGAGGGTTTGACTGACGAATGTTCCTGTTACCGGTGCTTATGACGTCGTTTAAGAAAATCGATGCTGATATCGCGTGCATGGACTGATCCAATATTCTTATCGGTCGCAAATAGCTAACCTAATTACTCTCGCAGGCATCGTAGTTTATATTAAGAGTGTGAGTTAATTGAGTCTTTATGACGTAGTTTTAAAAAATTGATGTTGCTCTTATTCACTGTTTTTATTGGTGGTAAATAGTTTACTTTAACCTGTTTTTATTGGTGGTAAATAGTTAAGTACTTTAACCTGCATTGTAATTTATATTAAGATAAGTACTTTAATCTGCATTGTAGTTTATATTAAGAGTATGAGTTAATTTGAGTGTGTATGAGTTCAATATATATTTGGAAAGTTCTAATTTACTATGAGTATGTATGTTGTGGTTTACTGATAGTATGATTCCATATTTAGTAAGTTAAGGGTTTAAATATTGGTGATTGGGTCGTTGTAATGTGCTTCTAAGGTATAAGGTATGTTTTAAGTTTTATGAACACAAGTTTGGTTTTGTGTGAATTTGTGTATATGGACAAATCCAATATTTTTATATTGGTTGTAAATAGCCTATTACTCTAGCATGCATTGTGGTTTATATTAAGTGTGTGAGTTAATTTGAGTGGGTATGAGTTCAATTTATATTTGGAAAAGTATAATTAATGTGAGTTTGTATGTTGTAGTTCGCCCATAGCATGATTCCATATTTAGTAAGTTGGGGTTTTAAACACTGGTGATTGGGTCATTGTAATGTACGTCTAAAGTATGAGGTATGCTTTAAGTTTTATGAATACAAGTTTGTTTTTGTGTCAATTTGTGTTTCTTTTTCTTTTGTTTTCCATCATTATCTACTATGGACCATGTTTCTACAAAAGGAGATTGATTTTTTTCTATCCAAACCACTTGATTACTTGGTTTCCAGTGATTTGTAATTTTTTGGAAATATAGGACTAACTACTTATTTAAAATAATGATAAGAGTTTGGAAGTTTACTAATATTTATTGATTTTGATTTAATAGCAAACTTCAACATAGTCTCAAATCCTTGATTTTCAAAATGTATCAAATCCTTCGCCTAAATTTAATTCATGCACCTCTAACACATCAAGAGACGAACCACTATCTTTGAAACTTGAGACTAACCGCCCACTAAATATAATAGTAAGGATTTGAAATTTTAATTTTTTTATATAAAACAAATTTTTTAAACTCATTTAATAAACTTTCAAAATTCACAATTCAATTAATTTCATGTTCAATAAAATTAGTAATATATATATGATATAAAAATATTTATTTAATAACTATTTTTAAAGTATAAAACTTATTTTTTAAGGTGATTTTATTCACTAAAACTTGTAAATGGTGTATAATATATAAATGATTTATAATATAATATATAAATGAATTGATAAAGAGTAATTTCCAATTTCACTAAATTAATATATTTCAATTATGGTACCAAAGTTAAGCTGATGCTATAGTAGTGAAAGCCAAATTATATGAAGTTTGGTAACATTTAGACTATTAAATAGAAGCATAAGAAATTTTAAAGCAAAAAATTAAATCAAATAAGAAAATGTAAAATATGAATACTATAGTTATATGGTTGAGCATATATTATTGTTATAATTGATATTTTTATGATAAGTTTTATTAAGTATAATTTATTTTACAGTTATACTAAATATTCATATTTAGAGAATTGAAGTCATCATTTATTAAAATAGTGTTTTTAACGAAGACCTTAACCAATTAAACTAGCCATTAGAAATATTTTCCAAATCTAAATATTATTTAGAGAAAGAAATAAAAAGCACATCTAAATTAATATATCATCGTAATCTGAAACATATTTTACATATTATGAAAATATTGTAATATTGTTTTATTTCTTATTATAACATAAGAAAATTATTTTTATATAATTAATAAAATTAAATGTTTTTTAAAGAAAAATATACATTTTAATATTAAATTAATTGATTAATTTAATAATTTAATATTAAATAAATAAAACTTCTCTCATATATTTAATTATTTTTACATTTTTGGCTTTCTATCAAAATTCAACTTATAGGCTTTTATAACATGAAATTATATCTAATTTTATAATTCAAAATTTGTAAACAAAACTAAATAAAAAAAATTACAACTCACCTCTTCTTCTCAGATATTTATTTTATTATATATCTATATAATATATAAAAGTTTAATTTTAAGTCACTCTCTTTCTTATTTGATGGTTTAAAAATTAATTTAAATCTAGTTATATATATAATATATATATATATATATAATATATATATACTATATATTTATATATATATATATATATACATACTTACTCTCTAACCAACTTCCATTATCGAAATAGCCATTCACATGACACCTTCAGGTTCGAATATTGCATTTGTATGACGTGTTAGAGCATCACTCTATAAAGCTATGAGATGGGGCTGGACACCATAAAGAAGGTGAAGAAAATATTTATAAGGAAATGACATCACATTTCACCAACAACAATCCCCTACGCGGCCAAGTTGATTGAGATTAGCTATGCAAACATATGTCGATCAACATCTTTAGTTCCTTTTCGATTTCGCTTTTGCCTTCAAATAGCATGTGCGTTCTCCCGTATGCTTTCTAATAATTTTCAGGGACTTTTCACCCAACTTCCTGTTGAAAGGTCAATCAATATAAATGGTGGCCTAACAGAGGGAGGAGAAGATTTTTGAAAAAAAAAAAAAAAAAAAAAAAAAACATTATTATATGTTTAATTCAATTGAGTATGGTTGGTTCTTAATTATAAGAAAGTGAAAAATATCTGTTTTTATTGATTATGTCAAATTTATCAATTTGAATGGTTAATTAGCTAATATGATTAATTTCACGAGATTAGTTATTTTATTTTATTTTATTTAAAGGAATTGGTAAATGGGTTGGGTTCATATTTAAGTGATATGTGGCTAGTTGTTATTGTTACCACTGTAACCTCTAGGTGAACCCATATTTGTGTAATATGAGGTCTATTCCAATAGCTACTACTATAACTTTTATTTGAACCTATACACACCCTAGACATGGTCCAGATGGAAAATCAAAGGGATTTAAACGTCAAACTTCAAACTTCACAAAGACTTCATATCATGTTGATAGGCAATTGAGCTCTCCCTATGGTCCTCCTCTCTTCATTCTCAATACATATTTCTATTTTGAAAAAAAA
>APFE030880545.1:259157-270584 GCA_000404065.3 Pinus taeda
TTTTAATTAGTTTTAAACAAAAATAAAATCAAATCAAGTCCAAGTCCAAGTCACTCTTCTTTTATTTTATTTTATTTTATTATTTATATATATATATATGACTGCTCTCTAACCAACTTGCATTATCGAAATAGCCATTCACATGAAACCTTCAGGTTGGAATATTACATTTGTGTGACTTGTTAGAGTATCACTATATAAAGTTATGAGATGGGGCTGGACACCATAAAGAGGGTGAAGAAAATATTTATAAAGAAATGACATCACATTTCACCTACAACAATCCCCTACGCGGCCAAGTTGATTGAGATTAAGTATGCAAACATATGTCGATCAACATCTTTAGTTCCTTTTCGATTTCGCTTTTGCCTTCAAATAGCATGTGCCTTGTCACGTATGCTTTCTAATATTGATGCAGGAGCATCTAGCTCTGAGGAGGTAGAATGAGGTTGGCAGTCTCAGAGAGAAACCGAACACACAGTCACGACATATAGCTGGACAGGTGTCAAAACCTTGTCAAGTTATTTTACTTCATTTACTTGTTTTTAGTTATTTGTTTTTATGCTGTTAGAATTTGGTTAAATTAATCATACACTGTTGCTGTCTTATTTGAGAATTAAAAGTAGAAACATAAACTTTTAATTAAATTAGTTTTCTTAGTTATAGACAGTTAGGTAAAAACAGTTGCCCAGAATCTGTTGGGTTAGTTTCAACTGAGAAAGAACAGTTAGGTTCTTTCAGCTTAAAAGAACAGAGACATGATTGTAAACGAGTCCTCTCTCATTTGAACAAAAAATATAGAATGATACAGTCATTTCTGAAATCAGAATTTATTGTTTATTGGTTTCATTATTCATCACTGTAACAGACAAATCCTGCATTATAGTTTATTTCCTGTACAATTAAATTCGTATTGAAATAAAAGACAGATAATCTGTAAGTGGAGCGGGCGTGATCATCACAACACCGTCCAACAGAGTTCACACAAGATTGTACACACAGGCGTACACCCGGAGAAGGGCGCAGCAGAAGCGGACATAAACAATTCAAATATTTCCAAAACCAGAGAACCAAAGAAATCTGTGCATACAAACAGAGAACACAGGTATTTCCAAAAACCCCGATAAATCAAAAGTTGAAGTAGAATGCCGTAGAAAAGAAACAGATTATTTTTCCTTTTCATACGATATGCAAATCTCCAGGTTGACATAACATCAAGCAAAACAATGCATTAACACGACATGAGAATTTGAAGAATAGACCAGGGTTACAGCTTAATATTCGAACCACAGGTGACATGGTAGAGTAACGCCTCGGCACCGGCAAAGTCATCAACAGGACAGAATTCTAACAACATAAATATATAACCCAAAAGCCGAATAGTTACATTCATAGTCATTGACGGGGAAAATTGACCAGGGTTTGGTTAAACCCTAGGGTTTTCAAAATTGGGAACAATATAAAACAGCAGAGGAAGGGTTCGAAACCCTGAGGCGGCCATAATACAAGAAATAAAACCCTATATAATATCACAGAGTAAGAATCCGAAAAACCCCACAAGGGTTTGATACAAACGAAGTTTGAATAGCTCTCTACAGGAGTAAAGCCGAGACAACGGCTACGAGAATCCATCTTACAAACTAATAGCAGGATCCCTATTGTTTCACCGCACAAGTAACCTAACCTAAGAACAGAGATTACATATACAAAGCTACAGAAATGTATGTGAGACACTACCCGGAAGGAGTGTGAAGAGAACTCGGACAAGAGCACCACGAGCACGGCTAGTCGACCGGATCTCACCTGCAACCAAACCAACAGTAGTTAGAAACCTGTGTAGCATGTATACAAGCATTGAAAACTAAAAGAAAGAAGCCAGAGGATCAGGGGTCTTACCAGGAGACCTGGGCGGCGAGGAGGATGCAGATTTGACCAGTAACAAAACCTGAAGACAGTGGCCGAGTAGGGCGGAAGTGTTATAGCAAGGAACCATTTTCTTACCTGAACATTAGGGGTGAAACACAGAACCTGGAGAATGGACCTGCCATGAAATAAGACAAACAGTCAACCGATTAAAACCAGCGTTGAGCCAAAACAAATGAGTAACCAAACATACAGTTGATAAGTTGTCATCATGCAGAGTGAATGAGCCTTCACAGGCCGTAAAAACTCACCACCTATAACCTTTGAAGACAGGAATAACCACAGAGTCGACATCAGGGCCATCACACAGAGAACCAGAGGTCTCTCGCAGAGTAACATAAGACCTCGACAGAGTGACCCAGCAAAGGCGGAATGAGAATGATTGCCGAATGGTTGTCAACGAGCACTTTTGTGTAGGGGTAACCGGTCAGTACAGGTAAACGCCAGGTGTAACAGGTTCCGTAACCCTAATTCCTCAAACCAAGACGCGTACAAATCATTTAATCAAACATTAAATTGCCAGGACACAAGTCCTATCAATCACGTTCCATAACCGTGGTGGGAGGCCATCATTTTTCAGCGACTTTTCACCCAACTTCCTGTTGAAAGATCAATCAATATAAGTGGTGGCCTAACAGAGGGAGGAGAGGATTTGAAAAAAAATAAATAAATAAATAAATAAAGATTATTATATGTTTTCAATTTCAATTGAGTTTATTGGTTGGTTGTTAATTATTGAGAGTAAAGTGAAAAATATCTGTTTTTATTGATTATGTCAAATTTATCAATTTGAATGGTTAATTAGCTAATATGATTAATTTCACGAGATTAGTTATTTTATTTTATTTTATTTAAAGGAATTGGTAAATGGGTTGGGTTCATATTTAAGTGATATGTGGCTAGTTGTTATTGTTACCACTGTAACCTCTAGGTGAACCCATATTTGTGTAATATGAGGTCTATTCCAATAGCTACTACTATAACTTTTATTTGAACCTATACACACCCTAGACATGGTCCACATGGAAAATCAGAGGGATTTGAATGTCAAACTTCAAACTTCACAAAGACTTCATATCATGTTGATAGGCAATTGAGCTCTCCCTATGGTCCTCATCTCTTAATTCTCAATACATATTTCTATTTTGAAAAAAAATTATATTTGTAGAAAAAATGGAAATTATATGTGTGTGTAGTTGTCATATTATTATTATTTTATACTTTTGATGTATTTAATCTTATTAAAGACTTCATCTCATGTTGATAGGTAATTGATCTCTCCCTACTGTCCTCCTCTCCTCATTCTCAATACATATTTCTATTTTGAAAAAGATTTATATTTGCAGAAAAAATGGAAATTGTGCGTGTGTGTGTCTGTGCAGTTGTCATATTATTATTATTTTATACTTTTGATGTATTTAATGGTATTATACTTCAGGGAGGCATAGGTATATAGTGATAGACATCACATTGACCTATTATTGTTTCTTAAGTTGACTTATTTTCATATTAGTAGTTTAACTAAGTTTTAGAAAAATATGGTATTTAAAATTATTTAAATCTTTATTATATAAATTTTCATTGATAAGATAGGTTTAGGGTCTTATTGCGGGCTTAGCACTTTCCCATGTTATATTTTCTAAGAAAAGTTTTCATTGACCTAAGTCCCCCTTTTAATATGTTTCATAAATCTTTCCTATGAATTGGAAAATTTAATACCTAAGATTATATCTGCAACTTTTCATTATTTCATAGGTCTAATTTTCCGCTCCATCATTTTTTTCCAATCAATAAATCAATCATTTAAATTCAACAACTTCCCTATCTAGATGATTACTTTATGTATTATGCCTACTATCACCACTTATTCCTACCATCGTATCCTATTCAATGTGTGCTCTATGAAATTTTAAATATTGTTGCAATTATTGGTTATTATTCTCCTATCTTTTTAGATTATTTTTAAACTACAAAATAATTGCAACAAATACTGAATTGAAACACAAATGCAACTTTATTGAAAATAAATACCACATCAACTAAGAAAATATGCACACACAAGGAAACATAGAACACAAGTTTTTTTCTGACAAATGTCTCTGAAAAAACCCTGAACGCAAAACTAGTTTTGCAGATGAGGTTTTTATTATTATTAATCTTCAAAAATTTGAGAGTACATCAATATGTTTTCCTTACACTGATAAAGCTCCTAGAAATTTCTCCACTAATCCAACAGGCAAATCAATTTGGAAACTTTAAGTTTCCTTTTAAAAAGCAAACTCGGCCTCCTCCAGCAATTTCACATGCTTTGCTTGTAACTTGCATTGGATTCTACAAATCGCACTGGAAACTGAAAAATGCTTCTGTAAAATTATTTTTATGAATATAATACCTCCCTCTATCCTATGAAGATGCTCTCACCTTCTTCGACAATTCTTTCAATAACTAGATATGGAATTTACTGATCCAACAATTCACACTAGGTAAACTGGATATTCAGACTACATTTGTGACTCTCTTTCTGCAAATAAATTTGGCCTTTCTCTAACTTTGATAATACTAGAAAACACTGTGGAAATCTAGTCTACAATCCTTCTCCCAAATTCTCCCTATTGAAATTTTTCTGCTAGTGTTCCTTTTCTACCTTTGTGCCCTTACTCTCACTACAATTCCTGTCTCCATCATGCTCTCCAAATGACCCTTGATATCATCTTATAATACCTCATTAACTAATCAACGATCTGATCTAATCACAATCGATGGATAAGATCATCTCTACCCCATCAAGTGAATTTTCTAGAAGTCTCTAGAGGAAAATCAATTTACCCCAAACTACTGATTAATTAAGTTATTTGCTTAAGTTAGACTTAGGAAAATCTAATTAATTTCTTAATTAAATATAATCAAGGTCTTTTCTTGTGAAACCAATTATGGGTAGTGGAGAAAATGTGTTCCCTAGCCGCATAGAGACAATCTAAGACTAGAACACCTATCTAAACTACACAAACTAACACTCCCTCTTAGCAAGAAATCTGTAATCCATAATAGCCAACTTCTTTATGAAGAAGATAATCCCTGATTTCCCCAAAGTCTTTATCAAAATATCTACTACCTACTATATAGGTAGATATTATAGCTGGACTAACTTGTGCTACAAAAAATCCCTGATGAAGTGGTACTCGATGTCTATATTTTTGGATCTTTTGTGAAACATTTAATTCTCAGACAAACTGATGCAACTCTGATTGTTTTAGTTTATCAATGTAGTCTCTACCCTCTGACCAAACAAGGCTACCGATAACTTTTGAAGCCATATGGCCTTGCATATAGTCATGCACACTACTATGTACTATTCCTTGGTTGAAAGCAATGCGATAGACTTCTACTTCATGTTGTACCAAGAAACAACTCTTGATCCCATATTGAAGCAACACCCTTAAGTGTTTTTTAGATTACTATGTTCTATGCCCAATTTGCATCAGTATATCCCACCAACCAGACCATCACCTCGAGCATACTTAATCCCATACTCAAATATGCCATGTAAATACCTCAGCACATGGTTAGTTGTTATCCAATTGTGACTCTCTTCGGCTCCACCATGAAATTACTTAGAGAGTTCATTGCATAGGATATGTCTGGCCTACTATTGACCAGATACATGAGAGAGCCTATCAAATTCTTGTACAAGGTGGGGTCTAAATCCTTCCCCTTGAATAATCTATCTTACAGCAATTCATGATTATGGGTGTAGACATGGCTCTGTAATCCTCCATCTCAAATCTCCTTAGGATCTCCACATAGTATCTCCCTTGACCAAGGAAACTCTTGCAATCTATCTACCATACCTCCATTCCTAGAAAACAATGCATGAGCCGCAAATCATTCATTTCAATCTCTACTGCAAAATCTCTCTTGCACTCCTTGATGAGCCCCAGTGAACTTGTCAAGGACAAGTCACTGAGATATAAGACAAGAATGAGAAAATCTCCCCCAACCACCAAGTAGTAAAGGTTTACTCTCAGTGTGTGTTATTAGCTTCACTCTTCACAAAACTCCATGCCCTGAAAATATTTGTCGATGAGCTCATAACACATGTTGGGAGCCTCTTTGAGCTTGTACAAATCTCTCTTCAACGTGCGCACATTGGCCTCTTTGTTGTGTGCGACAAATCCGTCTAGTTGTTCTATATACACTTCCTCCTCTAGTTCACCACTCAAGAATGTCATCTTGACATCCATATGATGGATTTTTCATCCCATTTATGTTGCTAATGAGATCATTACTCATATAGAATTGTATCTAACTAGAGGAGAAAATGTCTCCTCATAATCGATCCCCTCCTTTTGAGAGAACCCCTTAGCCACAAATCTAGCTTTGTATTTCTCAATATTTCCATTTGCATTGTGCTTGATTTTATAGATCCAGTGTGATCCAACTACCACCATGTCTGCTGGTCTTGGTACAACCTCCCAAAAATCGTTCTACATGATTAGGGAGTACTCATCAACAATTGCATCTCTCCAAACCTATTACATAACTATGCAAATTCTTGATATTTGGAAGGCTCACTATCTATTAACTGAATCACTAATTCCATATCACTAATGTATCACTTTGGTTGTCTCTTTTTTTTTTGTCTCTCTCTCATCCTAGGATCCCCCACAAACGTCTAAGAAATCTTGAGTGTAGACTTAACCTTTTGGGTCCTCTTGCCAACAGTGGAGTTCAAAATATCCACCTGAATGTCCTCTTGATGCATCTACTGTTCCATGCTCTGTGAAGCCTCAAGAAACCCTGCTCTTGGCTAGTTTTCATACTAGTGATTGTACTAGTGCTCTGTTTCTCCCCCTGATTCTACTGCTCCATGCTAGGTGCTTCTGCTAGCTACTCACTCTGTTCTTCAGGTATTGGAAACTCTTTGGACCTTTTATACACCATTTCCTCCATAAAATTGACATCTCGCCTTACTATAATCCTCTTGGCCCTTAGGATGAAGTCCCTGTATGCCTTCGAGGTTTCACTATAGCCAACATAGTAACCTTGCTCTAGAATCTGATCTGTTTTTGAATGTGTCCCCCTGGGATTGTGAGAATATGTTACGCAGTCAAATATCCTAAAATTACTGAAATCGGGCTTCTTCCTGGTGAAAGCATCCTTACGAGTAATCTTGCCAAATTCTCTATTTAGGATGTTATTCTAAATGTAAATTGTTGTACAGCATGCCTCTACCCATAAATAGCATAGGATATCTTGGTCATACAACACCGCTCGTGTTACCTCTGAAATAGACTATTTCTTTCTCTTAGCAATCTCGTTCTATTGCGGGTTGTAAGGAACCATCCACTGTCTCCTAATTCTTCCCTTAGTACAAGAGTGCTAGATCTCATTCTCCTCCCAAAAGAGTGCTAGATCTCCTTCTTTCCATTTGTCCTCCCAAAAGAGTGCTAGATCTCCTTCTCTGATTTCCCAAAAACTATTTTTTTTAACTAGGATTCTATTTTCCCAGGCTTTATTCTAGATACAAGATCCTTTTAAATTTCCAGACATCCTTATGAGATCGTTAGTGTGCCAAGAGCTGACATATTTTTGTTTCCAGATCCTTGCCCACTGGGTTGTTGGCTCCTGAACCCATCGCCACCAAAGCTTGGCTCCTAGCACTTTACGAAGAATCTCCTGATCATCCAAGCCTAGAACCCCATGACTCTTGGGTTTACAGATTTTATGCCAAGAGACCAGGGCCCACTTATTATTAGTTTCTTCCTTACCCCATAGGAAATCTCTTTGTATATTCTTGGATTGCTATAAAACCCTTTTGGGAGCTGGGAGGGATGGTAATATAAAAAGCGAGATGGATTGCAAAACCACCTTTGTCAGAACCAACCCTCCTCCTAAGATCAAGACTCTGAAGGTCCAATTTTTGACTTTGTCCTGCATCTTATTAAGCACCGTTTCCTGGATACTCTTATGCATAGGTCTGGCTGTGAGAGGGATTCCCAAATACTTTGTGGGGAGGGAATCCATTTGGAAGTCAATAATTCTTGAGATATTTCTCTGAATAGCTATGTTAGTGTTTAAGAAGAAGATTTTTGACTTAGAGAGGTTGACCTCCATACTTGTAGCCATGGCAAAATCCTTCAGGATTTGATTGAAGACTGAAGCTTCTTTGACTATGGGGATTCCTTGCAGCATGGTGTCATCTACAAATTGTTGGTGAGTCAGAGCTTGACCATTCTCAGATTATTGAATTCCTTTGCTTTTTCCCGTTTCCCTCGCATGCTTAATGGATTTCCCAAGTCCTTCCATCATGAGAATAAAAAGAATGGGAGAGAGTGGGTATCCCTACTTGAGGCCTCTAGAAGGAATGAAAATATCTAAGGGAGATCCATTCACCAAAATTGAAAATTTGGATGAAGTCACCAGAGACATGACCCATCTGACGCAGTTGTGATCAAAGCCAAAAGCAATGAGGACCTTCTTGATGTACATCCAATTCACCTTGTCATATGCTTTGGCAATATCCAATTGCATGATCATCCCCGTCTATTTTTTACTAATAAGCGTGTGAACCACTTCATGGTCTTGAATAATGTTATTTAAAATTTGTTTGCCCTCCACATAACCTGCCTATTCCTCTGATACTATGTAAGGAAGGAGAGGTCTTAATCTGTTAGCAACAACTTTGGATATTATCTTGTAAACTACATTACATAAAGCTATGGCTCTGTACTTATCTACAACTTGAGCTGATTCCTGTTTGGGGATCAAGGATATGAAGGAGGTGTTGAGGGCTTTCAGGATGGTTTTGCTACACCTGGAATCCTCCACCACATTCAGAATATCATGTTTGACAATATGCCAACAAGCTTTAAAAAAATCCACATTGAAACCATCCAGGTCTGGTGCTTTGCAATTTTGCATGTCTTTGAGAGCCTCGCTGACTTCCTCTTTAGTAACTGGTCTATTGAGGTTAAGATTGTCCTCTCTAGACACCAACTTAGGGATATGCTTTATAATTTCCTTGATGGATTGTTCCCTGTTTGAATTGTTTTCCCAAGTGATGTTTCAGAAATGCTTAACAAGCATAGCTTCAATATTCGTATGAGTGTTCTGAAGCTCCCCATTCTCATTCTTTATCGAATAGATTTTGCTGTGCGCTCTATTAGCTAAGGTGGATCTGTGGAAAAATCTTGTATTTCGCTCTCCTTCCTTGAGCCACTGAACTCTAGAATTTTTCCTCCAAAATATTTCCTCTTGTTTGCATATATTTTCCCACTCTTGATGATGTTTGTGAGCCTAATCACTCTTGATTTTTTCAAACCTATCTTGGATCAATGCCTGGTTGAGTTCCTGAATTTTGATTTCCAAAGATTTTTTGTTCACAAAAATGTTTCCAAAATCCTTCTTGTTCCATTCTTTGAGCCTGAACTTGACATGATTTAGTCTTTTATGCTGGATTTAAATTTTTGATCCTTGTAATTGTAGGTCTTCAGACCACCATTTTTCAATGTCACTAGTGAAATTTGGGTGCGAGAGCCAGATATTTTCAAATCTGAAGGGCTTATTTCTGGGAGAAATCATACCCTTGATTTCCAATTGAATCGGCCAGTGATCTGACCCACCGAAGTGAAGGATTCTTGTTTTTATTTATTTATCTATAATCATCATCTCCTCCGAAATCATGAACCTATCTAATTTAGAGGCTACTTGTGCCTCACCTCATCTTTTGTTGTTCCATGTAAAAAGGCTATTGCTCAATTCTGAATCAACCAATTTCATATCATCTGTGAATGATTGGAATGCTAAAGAGTCTTTGGCTAGTGCTTTGGTTCCTCCTTTTTTTCCGAAAGATACTTGATCATATTGAAATCACCTCCCAAGATCTAAGGAATCCCATCCTGTCTATTCCTGAGGTCTATAAGGGAACCTATCAATTTGAGTTTGCCATGTATTTTTTGAGGGCTGTAAACATTTGTGACTAGCAAGGTTTCCGAAACCCTTATTGGTTGCATGACCACTAATAGGTAATTTCTGGAAGCTTCAGTGTCTATAATACTGATTTTATGGGGATTCCAAAGAGTTAGAATACCCCCCACTGTACTTTCAGCTTTAACTTCTAGAAACTCAAATCTGTTGAGCCATTTTCTATGAATTTGTTTTATTTTCTGAATGGAACTTTTGGTTTCCTAGATGAAGATCATGTCCGACATTTCTTATTTCATTCTGTTACTTAGCATTCTTTCTTTCCTTTTACTACCTAGACCTCTAATATTACAGGATGTGAACTTCATAATTCAAGATTTGTAAAGGAGTAACTAGTTAGGTTTTTCATCTTACCTGAGTCTATCATTAACTTTCCACATTCCATCAAGAGGTCCTTCTGCTTTTTCCTACCCCTTTTCTTTCCCACATTTATGGTAGCTAATTGTAGAGTTGATTTGATTGTTTTCACACCTCTATTCACCTACTTGTCAATGTTTTTTCCTTTATCTAACCCTTTTTCCTGATTTTTCCATAAAAACAATTGTTGGATTTTGTTGCAATTGTCTTGGGGTAGTGAATCTATCCCTCCCGTGGTTCCTTGAAATAGGAACCCTTCTAGATCTAAGTGTTCTTTGTTTAGAATTTCTTGAAGTTCATGGTCCTCCATATCTATTTCACTCTGGGTCATTTCCTGATCCATCTCTAGTTTTGTTTCACTCATCATAATTTCTTTTTTATTACCCATCTCTTGTGTTGGGTAGCTGTTTTCTTCCTTTTCCTTTTCACTAGGGTCGTCCTCTATAGATTGGTCTTCATTTGCCATTTCTTCATTCTCTTCTAGTGCTTGATACCTATTTTGACTAGCCTTTTGACCCTCATTACGAAGATTCTTTGGTCCTTTTTTTCCTCCTCTACCTCTACTTACCACTTTCTGAAAGCTTTCTGTTTCCTTTATTGCATTTTGTTTACTCCTATTTTCTGCTCTGCTAAGAGGGTAATCTCTGAACAAGTGTCGATGTTCATGGCATTTTCGACATCTGAACGGGATATGCTCATAGTCCACTGTTTTCAACCAATCATCATCAAAATCTTCCAGTATGACTTCATTTGGAAGGGCTCCTGATAGATCCATTTCTACACAGATTCTTACATAGGAAGTGTATTTGCCTCTTCTAGTGGCTTCCGAGGCTTTAAAAAAATGACCTATTTTATTGCCTATGGTTGCAAGTGATTCAGTTGCCAGTAATCAAGAGGTAGAGAATAGAGCCTTACCCAGACGGGTATCGAAGTGAAAGTCTCTTGCTCTGGAACAAAGTTCATAATGTAGGGCGTCATATAGAGGCCAGCTGTTGCATAAAAGTAGGCTCCTCCCTTGAATATTCTGTCTTTGTCTTCAATACTTGTGAACACCATAATGAAGAATCCTTTTGACCCAAGATGCAAATCGATGCTTCCTTTGGGTTTCCAGTGGTACTTGATCCACATCTATAAAGCCTTTTCCATGGGCCATAGTCCCATGAA
>APFE030880545.1:287770-300760 GCA_000404065.3 Pinus taeda
TATTTATATATATTTATATTAATTGTTGTAATAAGGTGATTTTGAGATTTGGTATATGTTTGGAGAAATGTGCCCTAATGGATAAAACTTGTTGCAACTTGTTTGGGATCATCAACTACATGTATCATAATGATTATACCTAACTAATATGTCATTAAAAACTGAATACAAACACCTTAAACAATACATGTTAGAGTGCTCACATCATAGATGCAAATTCAACCTAGCAATCTAACAGTTCAACATCAAATAAAAAACACTTCACTTCATAGAACAAGTTCCATGAAAGTATGACATATGGTGAACTATATACAAAAGTATTCTAATATACAAATGACATCTCATGCTCAAACACGATTGTATAATGTATGATGTCGTATACACAAAATGGGTCTCATTGGTCACTCATTAAATACTTCTACCCCTCACCACCATCATTTGGATCTCGAAATTCAATCCTTCTCCTATTACTAGAAGAATGAACTCAACGTTTCTTCTTTTGTTGTGTGCTTCATCTCTTTGGGTCTACACAAAGCAGCAACACTCTCATTGGATCTTTTTCCCCACAATAAATTACATACTTAAAAACTAATACTTTATAATTAATCGCCAAAAAACTCATCAGAGATGCTATAATTAATTGTGAGGTGTCTTCCTCTACATCCCAAACCTCTTAGTAATTCCACCCTACAATAATCACAAAAGTTAGAGTATATAAAACAAACAAAAAAATTCTAGGATCAATTCAATTCATCATGAAGAAGAAAAAAATCATCAATGAATGATCTCATCGTATGTCTCCCCCAATGATGAAGATTCACTTGCAGGTGGAGCACTCAGCGACAAAATCTACTTAGAGGTTGTGAGATTATCTATGGATGCAAGCATTATAGGTGGATGTGATGGTGAAGGTGGTGGAGGTGGGTGATGATAGAAACCCATGGGTTTTACTAATGAAGGAACTTCTCTTGTTGAAGTAAGTTGGATACCAAATGTAAGTGAAATGTGATGATAATAGTGGATTAAAAGTGGGGAATAAGGGATGGTGGTGAATGATGTGGATGGGTGAGAGAGAAGAACTAAGAAAATGGATGATCCTACATATATATTTATAATATTTCAATTAGTAAAAAAATAAGATAATGAAAAACACATTTAAAAAAATATAATTTGGCACATGACACTTGAGAAGGGGAACACATGTCTAGCCCAACTGGACCTAACTCCTCCCCTAATTCCATTGGAATTTGTAAAAACATTTAATGAACACTACAATTATGCTTAGACTTAACAAATATATATGATGGACTAAAAATATATGATTTTTTTTGCAAGTAGGAATAGTTTCACTTCACCATACCTGGTTATGCAGTACACCAAATGAATAGGTGTCCTTGAATGCAACATTAGTGGACAGAAATGACACCGATGCATCAATATAGATGGGGGGAGTAATATGAGGGCGTAACAAATACAGCCAACATATAATTAAATATATAACAAAAACAAACAATAAACTGTATATGTATGTAAAATGAAGAATGCAAAGATGGTCAAGATAATAAACTCCCTCGTAAAACTCTCTTCTCCACTACCCTCCATTCGTCCATAATAAGTCTATGTGCAACTGGTACATATGTGAGGCTCAAGTGAGCGTCCATGTGCTCTCTATTGGTCTAGCCCTATTGCAGATTCAGATCGTCCAACCCCACCCACAACATTAGTTGTTAGTGGCTTCTTGCATTAAAATGCCACCAAGCTTCCATGCTACAATAGCATGTGAGTAAACGTGGCTAGCACATCTAGGTTTCAACAATGATATCCATAATTGGAAGATGTTTGGTAGGGGGGTTAGGGCTTTGCCTAGGTGGATGATGATGTAATAGTAGGTTGCACCTATAATTTTGTCTATCTTACGGATGTCGACATAGGGTCTTAACGAAACTCCACCCATAGCTTCCTCAAGAAGTATCGAGCTACCTCCATTATTAGAGGGAGATATATTGAATACCATAAACCACCTATCCATCCAATTTTCTAGAAATTGTTGGTAGGTACACGAGTCCATACAAATGCATTTTTTGATTACTAGTAAAGGTTGATGTCTTTTGAATCATCGAACAAAGACAACAAATTTTTCTTAGTAATGGTGAGGTCAACATTTGATTTGGTTTTTATTTAGAATTTTTCTACAGTGTCAATATGATCTATCCTTGTAATGAGAAAGATTAGTTAATTATCTTTTAGCATTGGAAATGGATGATACAATTGAGATTAACGGAAGTTGCAAGACACAGTACTGATGACTCTCTAGTGTTTTGGAGATATTGCATTAGTGACATTAATGAACCTAATGATAGATCAATTTCATCATTTGGATTTCTTGGTTCTTACTTTGGGTTTGATTGTTATAAATGTTGGTTTGGTGTTGGTGGTTTAACTTTTGATTAGGTTCCATGTGAACCAATTTCTTTGCAGTTCAATATAATAATTGTGTTTATTGTATTATTTTAGTTGTTTTCTCTAATTTTAAACCAATTTCATTATTAAAAAAAATAAAATCATTAAATTCTTATTGAAACTCCAAAAGCAAGGTATGGTGTTGATTTGGTACTAAAAAATGTTAAAAAGCAGCAATTTTCATCAATACCTCCCAAAAATGCATCACACAGTTCCAATATCGTAAGAAATGTGGCTTCAATCACATAAATAAAAATTCCAAAAAAATGTGTGCACGTTTCTAAAGAGCGTGCATGTTATAAGCCATGACAAGCTAACAATGTGGCTGACTACTCGAGTCTAACCAAGTCTGGATGCCGAAGAATGCGCATGCATTTCTGAGAACATACACATATTTATAATAGCTATTACCACTTTTGAAACTATCATCTTAGTAGGCTTAGCCCATAAAAACTTCAAAACAACGTAACAACATGAAATTTGAAAAAAGAAATATGAGATTTAATCATCAGAAATAGGAAGCGAAGAGTTTGAAAAAAAGAAATATGAGATTTAATCATCACACATGAGAAGTAAGAAGCTTGAAAAAAAGAAATAGGAGATTTAATCATCACACATGAGAAGTGAGAAGTTTAAAAAAACGAAATATGAGATTTAATCATCACACATGAGAAGTGAGAAGTTGGAAGATGAAGTCATTGAGTTGACAATGAGAAATCAGAGTCCAAATGGAACACCATCTCATCAACACGGAGATTCTGCGAGAAGAAAAAGTGGCTTGAATTAAATGTATAATGCTTTGTGAACGGGCTTGGGAAGAAAAAGTGACTTGAATTAAATGTATAATGCTGTGTGAACAGGCTTGACTCTGAAGTCGAGAGGCAACTGCTGGAAATTTCCTATGATTTATTAGTGGGGACAAAAGATGCATAACGTGATTTGACATATGTATTTTATTATGTCATGCTTTCGTCAATAAGCAATATCCATTTAAGAAGGCGACTTTTATTTGTGCGACTATAGAAAGCAGTTGTCTTTAACGCGACTTTTTGAAAGCCTTTCCGGTGGCTTTTTCCGGTCAAAATCCGGCAGTAAATTACTGGAATCACAAGTTTGATAGCTAGTTTCTGCACAATCAAAGCGTCCCAGGGGTTTTCGAGGGTGCTGAATCCAAATATGCAGTTAAAAAACCATTTTAACTGCAACAAAAACCATTTTAACTGCAATTTCTTCCGCCGGATTCCGTCACCGGAATCTCCAAAAAGTCGCATTATAGACAACTCCCTATAGAAACATTAATGTGTATTGACATGGGCTGTGTTTAACACCATATAACACTCTTGCGCGGTTTTTTCTCTCTCATCACTATACCAGAATATTATATGGTGTTAAACACCGCCCCATATCAAATACATTAATGTTTTTATGTTCACACATTTAACAATTGCCCGCCTAAGACCGCTTTCTCCCTGCGCGCAGGATTTAGGAATCCTAATTGACATGACATTTTCTAATATAATCAAATAGAAACTCGTATAGGCACTTTAGGCAGAGCTTCTGTCCGCAATCATTGTACTAGTATCTATAGTTGACTATGATAATGTGCTGTTAGCATAGGGTTTGAGTCACGAATGTTCCTGTTACTGGTAGTTATGACGTCGCTGAGAAAAAAAGGAGAGTGACATCACGTGCATGCATGACCCATCTGAATTTATGTTGATGGTAGATTTTGGGAATTAGGTTTGGAGATAGTCAATGGTCAATGTTGGGTTTTTTTATCATCAGATTTTGGGATATTTTTGGAATTGGCAATCTATATAAAGATGTTTATTTAAGAGGTGAAAGTTTCTAGAAAACCAATTTGGTTTTTTCTAATCAAGGTTATTTGATTTGCTTGTAATGTTATGATAATTTGGTCAAATGGTTATTCTCTGAACATGGATTATCTTTTCATTTAAGTTAATGGAAAAGGTTTGGAAGTCTATTGATGATTACTAGTTTTAATGTAATGGAAAATTTCAACATGGTAATGAGATTATGTAGACTAATAATCCACTCAAAGTAATGATAAGAGTGTGGAAATTTACGTAATATGTTTTTCTTGAGAAATCATATGTTTAAAACTATTTAAATAAAATATGTGATCTTTATAAACTTTAGTAACCAAATTACTATTAAAAAAATCAATAAGAATGTGGAAATTTAAATAATATGTTTTTCTTGAGAAATGATATGTTTAAAACTATTTAAATAAAATATGTATCTTTGTAATCTTTAGTAACCAAATTACTATTAAAAAAATCAATGCATAATCTCGCAAACAAACAAATCATATACACTAATTTAATATATACCCAAAGTAAAATTAAATTATCATCATTAATTGATTCATAGAGATGCATGAATAATATATCTCACTCATTTTTCTTTGTACCAATTATGGAGATCAAAACGATGCGCATGAAGGTTGGCCAGTACAAATTGGCCTACTCCACTCCCATATATTCACATATGTTGCTACTGCTGTTCCACAAAAAAATCTCTCTGAAGAGGAGAAAGAAAATTTATGTACAAATCCTAGTGATGGCGACCCATCGTTTTGATTTTTAGGTGATGTCTCAATCACGTATTCATCGTTTACCACCCCACCTTCATCCTTTACCACCCCACCTCGGCTTCTCCTCTGAAGTAAATGTCTCAAAAGTCGTATACAGCAAATAATTTATCGATTACTTAAGGTAAACGTACACACCAAATAAAATATTCAAACGCTTTGACATTTGAAATCACTGTGGACAGACATATTTTTGCTGGGTGCATCGCACCTATTCCATTAAGTTCGACTTCTCATTCTCAAACTAATCACATTAAAGTTTTACCATTAAAAAAATATTACTATTTAACAAAGGTATATTAAGATAAGAAATATTTATCTTAAATCGATTTAACATGAGTCCAAAAAAATAATTTTTTACGTGTTTAATTTTTTATGAGGTAATATTATTTATATTTTTATATAGTTATTTGACTATTTTATTTTTAGATTTTTAGATTTATTTATTTTAATTAACCCAATAAAATTTGAATAACAAACTAACATCCTTACACAACAACGTTACACATCCTACTAAATTTTAATATAAATCTTTCCATTAAATAAAAAAATAATCAAAAATAACACTCCAAATCTTAAAATGATTATTGTTTTCTCGAGAGTGTGGTACTTTACCTATTATCATGTTCCTTTTGTCTAATGTCTCTAGTGCTATGATAATCAATATGAGGACGAAGGTCATGCACGATGTGAGGGTTAGGTTTGAAAAAGGAAACCCATTTCCGTGAAAGTGCTCGACTATGTCCATCAAACTTTTTGAAGAATGTGTGAGTGGTGGATTATGTCGCTTATCTTTATGGCAGTTGTAATTTTATGTTGGTTATCTTTATTCTAGGTTTGACTTTGGACATGTTATTCATATTTGTGAAATATTTTAAATTCTGCAATTCAATTATTTACATAAATATATAAATAATTAATAAAAAATATTTTTAAATTATTAAATATTAATTTAAAAATTATATTTAAATTATAAAATTTAAGGTAATTAGATTCACTAAAAAATTCTAAAATATGCATATTATATAAAATGAAAATTAATTTCAAACTTTTCTAAAAGAATATAATCACATAAGAGAACCTAGGAAAACCTAACACATGTGTAGTAGAAAGTCAAATAATTTGAAGATGTAGTGTCATTTTTATCATAAATGAAAAGAAAAGCAAGTGTACCACAAGAGTACAAGTTAATGTATTCTAGATGTTAAAATTTAGAGTTTAAATTGTCCTAATTCACTTGTAGTAGAAAGCGAAATAATTTAGTGCCATTTTTATCATAAATAAAAAGAAAAGCAAGTGTATAATAAGAGTACAAGTTAATGTATTCTAGATGTTAAAATTTACAGTTTAATTTATTTAAAATATAATTTTGAAGGTTAAATAATTTTTTTAAGAAATAGTGGAGATAAGTTTTATTGAATATTTAAAATTAAATTATATTAAATATAAAAATATAATATATTATTATAAAAATATTAGTTAATAATATGAATTATATGAATTTTTTTCTTACTAGAAATATTTTAATGTGAAATATATTTCATTTTTAATTCAAGATCTACTAAAGCTTTCCAGAATAAAGATTTTATATTTAATAAAAAATTGAGGAAAGATACCTAGAGAGATTTTGGTCCTTCTTTATTTTAATTAAGATAGATTTATGCTAGTTTTAATCATATTTTTATATTATATAAATTTCACATTTTTATATATTATAATTACTTTCATTTTTTTATTTTATTAAAACTTTGATTTGATCTCTACGGAATATCCATCTAATATCATTAGTAGTAGTGATGAAAGAAAATTTAGATATATCTCAAAAGTAATTATATATTTTTTTCTTTTAGATTTAGTTAAAAATTGTTATAAAGTTACATTAAAACAAAATATTCATAAGATATTTTGATTGTGAAATGAGTTATAGTTTTTGGGTATGCGGTATTGATGGGTCATGATATTGACCAATGGTATTGTAAAAAAGCCTATTTACAAGGTAATAACATCAATAGTAAAGGAGTGTTGGATATCCATGGTTAATAATCTTGGTATATTGTAAGTTTATTGTAAATATTATTTTTTATGGTGTAAGTTGCTTAAAATCCATTTATGAATGTGTATTAGATTGAAAACTTTAAAATACATTTTTGAATGCATATATAGATTTAACACCCTTATAGATTTAACAACTTAAACTTAAATTTTTAAAAATCTCTCCTAGATTTTGATTAAAATTAAGTAGAAAAAATGCACTACAAAAATCCATTTCATCTATAATTTAGATTACACATTTTTATGTGCTAATTAATTAAATTTAAATATGGTTACAAAATGATTATTTTAATTTATATGATAAAATAGATCTTAATTTATAGCTACTCTTTATATGTTACATATTTTAATGTGATAAGTATATTATGATTTTATTTTATCTAAAAAATTTGTTTGTCATTTCATTAATAAAAATTAAATTACAATATAACAAATTGAATTTTATTATATTATTTTTTTTTAATAATTGAGCCAACATTTAAATGTTTACACTCATTTACAGACACTGCAACATTTCCCTCATACTAGGCTCTATATTACTTTTAATTTTTTATTATTTTTTAATTAAGCCATCATATGTAAATATTTACACAATTATAGCATCCCTTCATATTAAACTATAAAGCAATTTTAAAGGCAATTACAATTAAACTTTTTATAATATGTTTTACTACATCTAATATTGACCTTCCTAGCCTTTTACCATGTCAAAATTATAGTGAGCTAGGGAGGCTTCTCTCCAAGCTTTTTGAGCATAGGAATAAAATCTTAAATCCAATGAAATAATTTGTTTTCTTTTAAGTCCGATAGACCAAAGATTGGTCTAAGTGAACTTTAACCATCATAATCATCAATAAATGTATTATTTTAAAATAAATAAAAATAATACATTTAAGTAATTATATTCATTATAGTGGTTAAAGATATTTTACGAGATATTATTAAAAAAGATTATTAAACATTAATTTATTTATATTAAAATATATTTTTTAAGATATTGCATTAGTGACATTAATGAACCTAATGATAGATCAATTTCATCATTTGGATTTCTTGGTTCTTGCTTTGGGTTTGATTGTTATAAATTTTGGTTTGGTGTTGGTGGTTTAACTTTTGATTAGGTTCCGTGTTAACCAATTTCTTTGCAGTTCAATATAATGATTGTGTTTATTGTATTATTTTAGTTGTTTTCTCTAATTTTAAACCAAATTCATTATTAAAAAAAATAAAATCATTAAAATTCTTATTCAAACTCCAAAAACAAGGTATGGTATTGATTTGGTGCTAAAAATTGTTAAAAAACAGCAATTTTCATCCATACCTCCCAAAAATGCTTCACACAGTTCCAATATCGTAAAAAATGGAGCTGCAATCACATAAACAAAAATTCCAAAAAAAAATGTGTGCACGTTTCTAAAGAGCGTGCACGTTATAAGCCATGACAAGCTAACGATGTGGCTGGTGTTCTTGCTGACTACTCGAGTCTAACCAAGTCTGGATGCCTAAGAATGCGCATGAATTTCTGAGAACATACACACATTTATAATAGCCATTACCACTTTTGAAACTATCATCTTAGTAGGCTTAGCCCATAAAAACTTCAAACAACGTAACAACATGAAATTTAAAAAAAGAAATATGAGATTTAATCATCAGAAATAAGAAGCGAAGAGTTTGAAAAAAATAAATATGAGATTTAATCATCAGACATGAGAAGTAAGAAGCTTGAAAAAAAGAAATAGGAGATTTAATCATCACACATGAGAAGTGAGAAGTTTGAAAAAACGAAATATGAGATTTAATCATCACACATGAGAAGTGAGAAGTTGGAAGATGAAGTCATTGAGTTGACCATGAGAAATCAGAGTCCAAATTGAACAACATCTCATGAACACGGAGATTCTGCGAGAAGAAAAAGTGACTTGAATTAAGTGTATAATGCTTTCTGAACAGGCTTGAGAAGAAAAAGTGACTTGAATTAAGTGTATAATGCTGTGTGAACAGGCTTGACTCTGAAGTCGAGAGGCAACTGCTGGAAATTTCCTATGATTTATTAGTGGGGACAAAAGATGCATAACGTGATTGGACATATGTATTTTATTATGTCATGCTTTCGTCAATACGCTCCTAAGACCGCTTTCTCCCTGCGGGCAGGATTTAGGAATCCTAATTGACATGACATTTTCTAATATAATCAAATAGAAACTCGTGTAGGCACTTTAGCCAGAGCTTCTGTCCGCAATCATTGTACTAGTCTCTATAGTTGACTATGACACCGTCCTGTTAGCATAGGGTTTGAGTCACGAATGTTCCTCTTACTGGTGGTTATGACGTCGTTGAGAAAAAAAGGAGGGTGACATCACGTGCATGCATCGACCCATCTGAATTTATGTTGATGGTAGATTTTGGGAATTAGGTTTGGAGATAGTCAATGGTCCATGTTGGGTTTTTTTATCATCAGATTTTGGGATATTTTTGGAATTAGCAATCCACATAAAGATGTTTATTTAATTGGTGGAAATTTCTAGAAAACCAACTTGTTTTTTTTCTAATCAAGGCTATTTGATTTGCTTGTAATGTTATGATAACTTGGTCTCTGAACATGGATTATCTTTTCATTTAAGTTAGTGGAAAAGGTTTGGAAGTCTACTGATGATTACTAGTTTTAATGTAATGGAAAATTTCAACATGGTAATGAGATTATGTAGACTAATAACTCATTCAAAGTAATGATAAGAGTGTGGAAATTTACGTAATATGTTTCTCTTGAGAAATCATATGTTTAAAACTATATAAATAAAGTATGTGATCTTTGTAGACTTTAGTAATCAAATTACTATTAAAAAATCAATGCATAATCTCACAAACAAACAAATCATATACATTAATTTAATATATACCCAAAGTAAAATTAAATTATCATCATTAATTGATTCATAGAGATGCATGAATAATATATCTCACTCATTTTTCTTTGTACCAATTATGGAGATCAAAACGATGCGCATGAAGGTTGGCCAGTACAAATTGGCCTACTCCACTCCCATATATTCACATATGTTGCTACTGCTACTCCACAAAAAATCTCTCTCACGAGGAGAAAGAAAATTTATGTACAAACCCTAGTGATGGCGACCCATCGTTTTGATTTTAGGTGATGTCTCAATCACGTATTCATCCTTTACCACCCCACCTCGGCTTCAAAAGTCGTATACAGCAAATAATTTATCGATTACTTAATGTAAACGTATACACCAAATAAAATATTAAAACTCTTTGACGTTTGAAATCACTGTGGACATATTTTTGCTGTTTGAAATCACTGTGGACATATTTTTGCTGGGTGCATCCCACCTATTCCATTAAGTTGACTTCTCATTCTCAAACTAATCACATTAAAGTTTTACAATTAAAAAAGATAAAATATTACTATTTAACAAAGGTATAATATAAGAAATATTTGAGGATTAATTATTATAGATTTATTTTAAATAAATTTAATATAAATCCAAAAAATTTTATTTTTTTTACTATATAATTTTTTATGAGTCAATATTATTTAAATATTTTATATAATTATTTATTTATTTTTATTTTGTTTATTTTTTTATTTTAATTAGCATAAATAAATTTCAATAACAAACTCACATCCTTACACAACAACTTTACACATCCTACTAAATTTTAAAATAAATCTTTCCATTAAATAAAAAAAAAAACAAAAATAATACTCCAAATCTTAAAATGATTATTGTTTTCTCAAGAGTGTGGTACTTATCTATTATCATGTTCCTTTTGTCTAATGTCTCTAGTGCTATGATAATCAATATGAGGACGAGGGTCAAGCACGATGTGAGGCTTAGGTTTGAAAAAGGAAGCCCATTTCGGTGAAAGTGCTCGACTATGTCCATCAAACTTTTTGTAGAATGTGTGAGTGGTGGATTATGTCACTTATCTTTATGGTAGTTGTAATTTTATGTTGATTATCTCTATTCTAGGTTTGAATTTGGACATGTTATTCATATTTGTGAAATATTTTAAATTCTGCAATTCAATTATTTACATAAATATATAAATAATTATCCAAAAATTTTTTAAATTTATTAAAATATTAATTTAAAATTATTTTAATTATAAAACTAAAGTATTAGATTCTTTAAAAAATTCTAAAGTAGGTATATTATATAACATTAAAAATTAATTTCAAATTCATTAAAAAATATCCACATAGGAGAACTAGGAAAAACCCTAACTCATGTGTAGTAGAAAAGTCAAATAATTTTGAATTTAGTGCCATTTTTATCATAAATGAAGAAAGAAAGTTGTACACAAAGTACAAGTTATGTATTTCCTTAGATGTTTAAATTTAGAGTTTAATTTATTTAAAATCTAATTTTAAAAAGTTATAATTTTTTTTAGAAATAGGAAGATAAAGGTTTTATTAATATTTAAAATAATTTTATTATAAAAAATAATATTATAAAAGGATTAGTTAAAATAATAGATTATATTGACCTTTGTTTTTTACTAGAAATATATGTTAGAATTTAACATAATTCATTTTAATTCAAGATCTATCTAAATATTAAGGGATTAAATCTTGTCCATAAAGATTTTATTTCAAATAAAGAATTGAGGAAAGATACCTAGAGAAATTTGGTCCTTTGTAATTTTTAATTAAGATAGAGTTATGCCTAGTTTCTTAATCTATTACATATATTATATAAATTTCACGTTTTTATATATAAAATTGTTTTCATTTTTTATTTTATTAAAACTTTGATTTGATCTATATGGAATATCCACCTAATATCATTAGTAGTAGTGATGAAAGAAAGTTTAGGTATATCTCAAAAGTAATTATATTTTTTCTTTTCTTTTAGATTTAATTAATTGTTTTTATAAAATTACATTAAAACAAAATATTCATAAAATATTTTGATTGTGAAACGTGTTATAGTTTTTGGGTATGGGGTATTGATGGGTCATTATATTGACTAATGGTATTGTAACAAGGCCTATTTACAAGGTAATGACATCAATAGTAAAGGAGTGCTGGATATCCATGGTCAATAATCTTTGGTATATTGTAAGTTTATTGTAAATATTATTTTTTATGGTGTAAGCTGTTTAAAATCCATTAATGAATGTGTATTAGATTGAAAATTTTAAAATACATTTTTGAATGCATATATAGATTCAACATCCTTATAGATTAAACAACTTAAACTCAAACTTCTAAAAATCTCTCCTAGATTCTGATTAAAATTAACTAGAAAAAATGCACTAGAAAAATTAGATTATACATTTTTATGTGCTAATTAATTAATTTAAATATGGTTACAAAATCATTATTTTAATTTATATGATAAAATAGATCTTAATTTATAGCTACTCTTTATATGTTACATATTTTAATGTGATATGTATATTATGATTTTATTTTATCTAAAAAATTGTTTTGTCATTTTAGATTAATAAAAATACGATTACAATATAAAGATTACTTATATTGTAATGGTTTGTCATATAATATTAAAATAAGTTACTTATTTTATATTTTATTCCCTTTTAGGTTAGATCTCAGTTTCACAATCTTTGTTACAATACTAACCTTCCTAGCCTTTTACAATGTCAAAATTATATTGAGCTTGGGAGGCTTCTCTCCAAGCTTTTTGAGTGTAGGAATAAAATCTTAAATCAAAATAAATTTGTTTCTTTAGGTCCCATAAACCAATGTTTGGTTTGGCTGAATGTTAACCATCATCATCATCATCATCATCATCAACAAATTGAATTTTATTATTATTATTATTATTATTGTTATTATTATTTTAATTAGTTGAGCCAACTTTTAAACTTTT
>APFE030880545.1:309727-341035 GCA_000404065.3 Pinus taeda
GAATTATCTAACTAAGTTATTAGTAAAGTGTTGTTATTAATGTCAAAGAGTGTTTTCATTGATGCTAAAGGTGGCTTATTGTCAAGGATGGAGATATATTTAGAGAATTTTTAGCTACAATAAATTAGCTTGGATGCTTCTATAAGTGCAAGGATGGATAGTCAGAAAAAACCTTTCCAATGGTATATGGCATTCTGAAAAACGCCTCCATGATCAACATATATCCTTATTCAAATATTGACGATTTATAGTTGTCAAAAGACAAGGTTCAAAGGGTTTTGGTTTTGCATACAGGGTTCCACATATAGCCAAATAGCAAACCCCATTCTTAACTATTGAGCAAAGGGGGAGGCTTCACAATTAATCTAGACTATTGGATTCATAGTGTCAGAGATTAGTTGTCGGTGTGCCTTGAGCAAGGAGCACAAATTTTAACACCCACAAACAATAAATAGTGACCCTCCTCCATCAATGGTTGAGTAGGCAAGCATATTCCACAATTGAATCACAACTGCCAATCTACTTAATGCACAAGCAATGACCTATAACCATTTGAGAATTGAACAAGAATGGTTGATAAATCCTTTCTAAATCCTGATGGACATGGTGGTAGATACATGGTGCAATATTATTGGTAAACAATGATGACTTGGTAGTATAGGTGGTATTTTATGTGGCATGTTGACATCAACTATACATCAACATGATGTTAGCAGATGATGTGGCATGTGAAATTGAGATTTTTGGGTGGCTGAGTGGGCTAAATCCAAGTGACACGTGGTACCACCAAGGAGGCACCACATGGCCCAAACTATGTCATCATGATGAAGGGGAGATGAGAGCATGGTGATGTTTTATAACCTTGGAAATTGTGCGAGGGGGATGTGTTTGCATGAATTTTATCTGTTAATGATTTATTGAAAAATGTGTGGGATCGGGCAGTGTGCCCATTTAGATTTGGGCCTTCAGGTTGTTTGTGTAGTACAATGTAGAAAACAACACTAGATCTAAAAAATTGGCTAGGAGTTTAGCCCCCAAAGCATGCAACCTTTGGGCCTTTGGGCCATTTAGGTAATGCAAAATAACAAAAAATATATGAGTCCCAAACTTGGTTGGTGATTAATCCCATGAAGCATAAGAAAAGGTCATGGAGCATGGTTCTATGGAAGAAGGCCAAATACTTAGGGTTCTTTGGTAAATTGGCACTTAACAACCTAATTTGGTGGTTTATGTCATATTTCGTAGTTTACCAAACCTAGAAATGGAATTAACTATAGCTAAACCTAAACTTGGAATTAAACTGCAAAATTGAATTCAAAGTAGCATAAAGATTCAGAAGTTCAATTCATAATAACATGCATGGATTTTTTCGCATATAATCTATGAATAGATCCATTAGAAAAAGTCCTCCAGTTGAGTTAAATTGATCAAAACAGTAATTAATTTGAAAAAAATAGGTGAAGTTAAACTAAACTTAAAACTAAAATTAGTAGTTCTAAATTATTTATAAGCAGTAGATTGGTATGACCACAAGGTAAAAAAATGGGAAGGAAAAATGCATTTATATATCATAGGTGTTTTAAGAACTCATATAGGTTGATTTTGGGGAGCATAATAGAGAATCATGGTGTAGAAGAAAATCCGCAATGTTTTATATGTGAAAATTATATGGAAGGGAGATCGAGAGGGTTGTGCAAGTTGACGCTTGCATAATGGGGAGTTGGAGCTTCATTTTTAGTCGATGCTGATAAATAAGGGAGTTGGAGCTTCCTTTAAGTTGGTGTCTGAGAAATCAACAAGTTGGTGTTTGTAGACAAAGAGAAGGTTGAATACTTTATTGGGTTGTAGCTCACACAAATAATTTGATGTAACTTGAAGTTGTAGCTTTATTTTGCATCATAAAACAAAATGTTGATGGTTTTCCACGTTGGGTTTCCACGTTAATATTGTGTGTTCATATTTATGAGTTTGATGTAATGCTATTCATTATTATTTTTCTACGTATTTGGATGTTGAGAAAATAATTTTGAATTTCTTAAAACACTAGTTCATCCTCACCCCTTTAGTATTTTACAAGTTTCTAACAATTGGTATCATATCCAAGTTCCTTTAGTATTAGTCGATATCTAAAACAAAGACTAGGGACAATGTCTATCGAAGAAGAAGGATACACAAACGAGGCTGCCATGTTCACTGGGATAAACTATACATTATAGAAAGTAAGAATGAAGACTTAATTGCAATCTCTTAATGTAGATGTCAGAGACATAGTACACAATTACTGTGAAAATCCTCCAATCATGCTTACTAACATGATAAGTTGGAGTTCACATATAATGCTAAGCAAATGAATGAAATCCTTGTTGGATTACATGAATCAAAATAATTCAAAGTCATGGATTGCACCACCGCCAAAGAAATATGGGAAGAAATAAACAACTGCTATGAAGGGAATATTAAGGTAAAGAATGCCAAGGTACAAGGCTTTAGGATGAAATTTGAACCCCTAAAGATGCATCAATATGAGTAAATATCCAAGTTTTTTCTTCAAGTGGATGATGTGGTCGATACCATGAGAGGCCTTGATGAAAAACTAAAGGAATTAGATGTAGTTCAAAAGTTGTTGAGATCACTTCCTGAAAGATTCAATCCCAAGGTATGAGTTATAGAAGAAATGACATATATCAACACTCTTATGGTAGATCAATTTCATGGCACAATTACTACCTATGAAATTATAATTTAAAAAGGAAGATCTACAACAAGGGAGGCAACCTTCAAAGTAAACAAAAATCCCAAGGAAAATTAAGAAGGCTGATGTTATGAATTGATGAAGAGGAGGCCAAGTTTTTCAAAACGTTGAAGAGAGAATCAAGTCAATATAATGGTAAGTATCCCTTAACATTTTTTAATTGTGGTAAATTGGGTCATTATGCTTCTATGTGTCTAGGAAAGAAAACAAAATAACATGAACCTAGGGATATGTATAGAAAAGTACAAAAGGAGAAGAACGTTAAGAAGAAAATTTTCTATACTCAAGATAGTAGTTCCTTAGAAGATGAAGATATTCAATTCTTTGATGAGGACAAAGCTCAAGAAAGTACAAAGGATTTTATGCTCATGGCCTTAGACACATTAGAATGAAATCATGGAGATTTTGATAAAGAAGTGGCCGAGGTAGAATTGGAAGGTGAATTGATTGGTACCTTAGAAGAAATTCAAAAGTTTAGGAAAAATAATAAAATTTAAAAGGAAATGATAGCTAAAGGAAACTCTAAAATTATAACACCTCTTCTCCTAAAAATTAAAGAAGCAAATAAGATTTAAAATACTTTTCACGAACAACTGAAATAAAAAGAAAAGGAATTTGAAAAGCTCAAAGAGGAGATTGTCACCCTTAAAAAAGAGTTAGAAAAATCTAAAATCCTAGTGAATCAAATTCCAAAAGTTAGCAAGGGGACTAGTAGCTACTAAAAGAAAAGAAACCCATTAATTTTTTTGATGTATTCAAAGGCATATCCATAAAAGAAACAAGAAGATAATAAATTGGTCAAAAAATTGTTTCAACAACAATAAAAAGACAAAAATACAAACAATGATTTAAATCAATAAGAAAGAGAGTGTTGTAGAGAGAAATAAAGGAAATCAACAACAAACATCAAGAAGCTACACCCACAATATTCAAGCAAAAAAAAAAAAGAGCATGTTTTGCATCAAGGAAGAAGAAAACAACAAAAATTTAGTACTTAAATTTCTCCTAGGTATGCAAATATTTTTCATGAGTGTTGTTTTAAATGAATGAATTACGAACACAAAGAATGAAGTTTTAGGGTGAATTTAATATACAAACAAATCAGAAATTAGAGAGGAAGTATGTTTTATTAGCCAAATAATAGATTTGCTAGATTAAGGAAAGATACAACCAAGAACAACAATTCATTTTCTCCATTAACTATCATGTTGGAATGTTATAACCCTCATAATTATGGGAATAAGGCAACTCTCTATAAAATTATAAAGTATAGACCAACCCTTAAGATCAAGAAAGCAAAAGAACAACTTAAGGTATGGCAATAGAAAAAGGAATAAAGTCATGAAAAGTGGGGGATCATGTTTTATGTAGACAATCAGGGAAGCCAGTGGTATGTATGTAGTGGATATTCAAATCATATGAATGGTGATAAAAATACATTTCAATCACTAAAAGAAAACAATAAAGGAAATGTCACATTTTGAAATGATGCTCTCGGTAAAATAATGGGTAATTGTGTTATTTGTCTTGTAAATGGAAGAGGTAAACCAATGAATGTTTTATTTTTTGAAGGCTTGAAACACAATTTTCCAAGTGGTTCTCAAATGCGTGATTAGGGATATGATGTTCTATTTTGTTCTAAAAATGGTCAAATTAAGTCTGTAGATATAGGTGAAGTTGTTGTTGAAGCTATTAGAATAGATAACAATGTTGATGTTTTGAATGAAAATATTGAATTTTTTCTGTCTAAGTGTAATTGTTGAGAGTTTGTTATGGCATATCATGAAACTCATTATTGTAACAAGCGTGTTGCAACTGCTAAGGCTACCAACTTTAATTATCAACCCGAGTTTCATACAAACTTAAGAGGTGACATTATTATATGAATAATAGGCTAAGCTATAGTCAGGTCGCTTTGAAGAAATGGACCAGACCAACATATACAAAGACCACACTATCAACCGAATCTATATTTGCAAGGAAAGAAATCACATGAAATGAAAGGTCTAATCTTCTTGCAAAAGTGGAAACATTAACCTATTTTAAAAAAGGAAATGATACTTGCTCAAATATAAATGTTAACCTATTTGCATAAATGTAAAGGGATACTCTACTTGCAAGAATGTAAAGGCTATACTACTTGTATAAATGTTACATTATGCTATTCATAGAATGTAAATATTGCATTAAAAGGAAAGCTAGTATGTGCATAGAAACTAACAATGCTTGGAATAAAAAACTTAGCTTAAGAATAAAGAAAACCTAATCTATCTGGCATAAGGAAAAGAGAATGTAATAAAATTTCAATTATTTTATTCCAAAGAGATTTGATCTAATATTAGAGTTCAATAGGTGATTGAAAAAGTAATCATGAAAATCATCACTATGTCATTCATTTCATGAACCTGTCTATTAACCCGAATTGTTGAAATGAGTTGCAATGGTAAAAAGGAAAGTACTAAGTGGTATTTTCCCTTCCTCAACCATGCTTTTAGAACCAAAGGGACATTATTTATGTCTAGCAGTAAAAAATCAAGCTTCAAGAACAATTTTGGTCAAGTTTGGAGGGTTTTTACATGGTGCTATAGGATGCTACATGATTTCCTTGTTTTGCTACAAGAGTGAATTCGTGAGGATTTTGAACGTTGAAAAGGTGATATAAAGTGGGAAAGGGTAATTGTTGGCTTGTTAGGATCTGACCCAGGTTCGAAGGTGATTTAGCCAAAGAAATCCCAATACTACTGGCACTTTCAACAATAATTTGCGGAGCGCAGACTAAGGTCTCACTCGAAGTAGTATGGGAGGATGATAGAACCAAGTTTCCACACCCTAGAGATGCCTCATGGGTTCAAGTGGTCCGCGGTTCGACCCTGCATGCACAATAATATGTGCACTTACTCGTTCCTCGCAGCCTAAGGTGGTGTCTTCGCGCAACCCTACTCAGGGGCTGAACAGTGTTGTTACCCCAGTCCTTACTAGTAATCCAATATTGGTTGATTAACATAGTGTACTTGCATGTGTAAAGTAGACTTAGCAACATAAATCATTCATAGAAGTGCACATAGTAAATAAATAGTACATTAACAATTGATATCAAACATGTAATAACTCAAGAATAGATACACATAATTTGGAATAAACTTCTTTTATTATTATCTTCTTTGGTTACAGACTCAACTCTACCTTGCACACTCAGCTGCAGGGGTCCGCCCACTCAGCTACGGATAACTAGGCCTCTGTGCACTCAACTGTAGAGCCTTCTCCTACTCTACAACCCAAGACACACTTCACACTTTGACTTAATCTCTAAGACCTCTCATGCCCATCCTTTATTCGATGTCTTTACCACTTAGAGCCTCACTTTATTTATAAAATCACTAGTTTGCGGACCATGGGTAGGCCGACATTACATTCAAAACTAGGGTAGACATCCCTCTGACTCTAACATACATTTCACGCCCACAATTCACAGAGCTTTACAACTATAGCAACTCAAAACTTGGCCTTTGAGCACCAAAACATGTCGTGGGGGGATTCCATGCCCAACAAGCCCCCAACACAAATGTCGTGACTCGCCCTCGAGTCACTCTATCGGCACGACAATCTTGGCATGGAGTCCTACCAACGACTCTCTAATGGTACTGATGTTCGTAGCACACTGAGTTGTTGCTTGCTAAACCGGTTGCATCCATTCTTTTGAGACCTCTATGTCCAGTGCGCTTCCCTGTATCTGTGCACGCATCCCTTGTATGTGCATGATATTTCCTTCGATATTTTTTGTGATCGTGAAGGCCTCCTCAATCCATTGCTGAACGCATGGTTTGAGAACTGCTTCCTTATGGTGCGCCACATCCACCTGCTCCTTTAATGGCTTGGCTTGCTACATCCTCGCAAGCCGCTAAGTGAGGAAGTTTGCGCAGTTCCATCGACACTGTCGTACTGCTATTGGAGTTCGTGCACCTTTTGTCTCCAAGTGCTAGATATTGGGGTCTTCTTGCAATGTCATGAGGACCTCAAGTGCCTGTTCCAACATGCTAGTACAATCATGCATTTCACCTCCAATTTCATCCAACCATGCTGCGATAGTGCTAGCATGCTGCTCTATAATTTCTGAGGGAGTGGAAGGTTGTGCCTTCAGCCACAACTCGGCGATCTGGAGATTCAGCTCCAGCTGCACCTTTGTCGTCTCTTCCCTAGCCTCGCGGTCTTCGGTTGCCAAATTATGGATCTACACTTCTACCAGTAGATCTACTATGATGGCCAGTTTAGGGACACTTCAGCAACTGTCATCTACCGCCTGTACCAAATGTTGATATTGTGACACCAATTTGTCACGATGTAAGCTTAGTTGTTCTATGTTTATCTTCTTCTTGCTAAGGACTTGGATCACGTGGCTCTCCTTGGTGTGCAGTTCTACCGAATACCATCCCGTAGCTGATACATCATCTCTTGCAGAAGGGTAGCCAACTTAAGGCCGAGTCCTTTCAACATTCTAACCGAAAACCTATCGGTCACATTCGCTACAATTATGGCCCCTTCCCGCAATACTATCGTATTGTCCATCCATGCGTGCAAAATCTACTCTGCTATTGAGGATCCTATTACGAGGTGGGTAGAAAGGGTCCCACCTAAGGGTGCCGCACCTGTAATTCATGCAGTTGCACCCTGAGCGCCCCCAATACAGTTTGATGCTCCTGCATAAAAGGCTAAAGCACTTCGTTTGTGACATTGTGGACTATCTCGCCGATGTCATGGAGATCACCTTTTGTTAAGGTGATCAGGTCAATGGCCAACTTCAAGGCCTTGACCTTCTTCCTTGGTCTTGCTTGCTCTATGATGTGTTGCTACTTCAACTGTGTTGACGCGGCCCCTGGGTCCACGCTCCCTTATGCTATTTGTGTTTCTTTTGCTTCTTGTCACTGTGAGGACGTTGCTTGGTCCTCATTTGGCTTTGCCGTTGCTCCAGCTACCTATGCTGCTACTTCTTCTGTAGCTTTTTTTTGCTCTTCAACTTTCTGTGTCGCTTCCAGTGCTGCCTTTTCCTCAGCTAATGCTGTTGCCTGCCACCTTTTTTCGGCTAATTAGGTGACACACAGCTTGGCATCATCCTGTTTCTTTTTTATTGCCACCTTCTCCAGTTCTATCAAATCTGGAGCGAGTCATTTTGGAGGCCATGTCTCCAAGACAATGGAGATAGCATTGTCAGTGGCTATAAATGGGAGCTTCATCCACTGCTTCATTGTATCCTTGCATGCCCTGATGTAGACATTATGCATGTCAGCTTTAAACTCTACAAAACTCTACAGACTATTGTACACCATATGTGACAGGTGTGGCCTCTGATTGATCCACATCTAGATGCTCATCTCCATGAGCACCCAAAAAATTTTGGTGTTGTTAATCCATTTTGCATCCTTTGTGGCCCAGAGTGAAGCGTACTTCACGGCCTCTGGTAAGTCTCTATCAATGTTGGGGAATTGACTATGTTATGGTAGTTCCCCTGCTACGAGCATGATGGATAACAACAACCACGCATAGTGGAAGGTTTTACCCCGCTCCTCTGCTTCGCGATAATTTTTCAAAAATTCCTTGCAAAGAAATTCAAACCAATTGAACTGGACCCCCTCCACACACTGCTCGGCTAGTGTGACCACTGGCATCGGTATCTCATCAGTGTGGCAGTTCCTCATAACTTTTCCAGCCAAGAGTTGAGTTGGTACACGTACCCTATTGTCCTTGATGCTCAAGATGGTGTAGCCCCTCTTCTTCTTCTCTAGCTTGTATTTTTCCTTCATGGCTTCTCCGAGAGCCAAACCACTGCCCTTTCCTTCAGCTATGGTCACAGGGTACTCTCCTTTACAAGGAAGCTAAGAAATGCGATGAATCAGGTCTGATGTGATGGGAATAGACTCCTCCAGCCATAGATACCCATCATGCACCAGATAAAGCAGCTGCCTAAGAACAAAAATGGTGATGGGCGCGTGGTGGAAATGTGGTACCCATAATAAGTGCAACAACCCAACCTTTTCCACACCACGTAGCCACTTTCGCAGCTCTAACATTATCACTGCCCCCTTAATGTTCTTCTTCATTAGGTTCCTGGTCACTAGGTGTGGGAACTTCTCATGGTCAGTGAGGTCCTAGTCTTCGAATTGCATGGTTGGCACATGGCCTAGGTGCGTTCCCCCAAATACAATGTCATCCGGTAGGAGCGAGGTTTGGAATGAACTCTTTGTTTCATCCAGGTCCTTCAACGCTTTGTTTTTCCCTTTTCGTGGAGGGACATATGCGAGCAATTTGTTGTATAGCGTATAGGTTGAATATCTTCCTTCATATCTTCATCTTCTTGCACTGTGATGATAAGGGCCTCTAAATCTTCTTCTTCCTCATCTGTGTCAACCGTGACATCTTTTCCTTTATCGGCCATGAATAATTTGTTGTGCTGGAGATTCCTCGCAAACACGCGTATTGGACCCATTGTCTGTTTATCCTTCTTGGGCCTTGGTGTTTCCGGTGATTTGGGGATTTTTGTCACAACCCCGACACCTTCTGGAACATCCTCCATCATTTGGGTCTATGTGGCCTCATCGGTGGTTACCTCTTCAATCCCTAAACCATCCTTAGTCGTTGTCATCGTAGCTAGCTTGTATTTATCACTTGTGAATTCAGAGGCTCAAGTATCGCTTGAGTCTTAATGCTCAGTGTGCTGCTCAAGCGCTCAATTCTCAAATTACCAAGTGTTGTTCGCTGGCCAGCCCTTTGTGTTTTATAACACTTTTTGAATTCGAGTTCGACCATCATCCCCAATTTCAAGCCATTAATGCTCTCTTGGCAGCATATTTTCCAAAATATTCCCATAACTCATGTCTTAAATGGTCGCCACTCACTCCATTTGGCCTCAAATTGCACATCCTACCATGAATAGTGAACTCAATGGTCACTTCCCAGCCAACCCGCGTGGTAGCACAGCCCTTCGTGCACAGTCGTGAACCCTGTGACTCTCTGCTTTTGCACGTATCCCCAATATCGCACAACTTCCAAACATAATAGTTTATAGTTCCTTGCTTCCTTTAAATTGCCTAGAGTGCTAAGATCATCCTTCCTGCAGCTAGTCAGGTGGTCGCACCACCCATGTGGAGCTCCATCCCATTATTCACCATGGTTCGTGGAGAATCCACACCTTCCATAGTTGTGGTCGGGAACACGCACTCTACTATATTCAATGTGCTACACTAGTCACTATGTTTGGTGAGATGTGGTCTAAGCCAAGGCAACAGACTAACTAGTTCACGATGATAGTTCTCCCATTTGTCAATATGATCGTATGCACCCTCTTTTACCATCCTCTATTTTTTGACGAGAAATGCTTCCTTTATTCCATCTTCCAGCTTCTTCGCCTCTACATCCATCAAAGCACTTTTCTCCCGTAGCCAGACCCAATCTTTTTCGAGCTCATGGAGTTTAAGGTTTCCCTGTCGGATTTCTTCCTCAATTCTTATGTGTTCTATTTCTCATGGCTGTGTTATTCCTTCATTATGAGCGTCGAAGACTGTCGTATCTATAGATGCTTCTATGCCTAGACTAGGCTCCGCATTCTCCATAGGGATCGTAGCCCCTACTTCATACTTCAGCCTCAGAAATGCTTGCGTGGTCAAGGTTTTACACATGGTTCTATCAAAACCATAGAACCGCTGGTACGTGCGAGTCCCAGTCAGTGCATCTCATATGGTGGACCGTGTTCAGCACTTCACACACCATGTCAAAGGCTTCTATGTGGATCATTGTTAGCATGATTGGTCTTGTCCAACTTTGTTGTTTGCACCCTTGTCTTGCCTGCTCCTACTTGTTGTTATTGTTTTCTATGGTGAGGATGGTGTGTGTTCATGTAGGTTGCATACCATATGCTTGTACCCATCTAGAGAGGTGGGCGCGCAGGATGTTCTGTCCATCATACCTGGCTTCCATCTGCAGCTGAGGCTTTCCAAACCATATAAGAATCATTGTTCTGCATTCACACCAGTTCTCAAAAATTCTTTGATGCATACCCCACCATCTTACAAGTGTAGCGCATAGTGCCCATTTCAGAGCATCAAAATGCTGTTGTTCTGGCACTTCTCTTTCAAAGTTGTTCAGGAATTCATCCATCATTGTCAACCTATCATACGTAGGTAGATCACCTTTATTTCTACACATCGTAGTGACCTTATCATCATGTTTTAGTTTAGCATGGTTACCTCATGTAACTGATTCTGCCATCATTTTATGTCCTCGTCCAAATCCGACATGTAGGAGATTTCATGCTCCCACGAAATCTTTCCATCTACTATTGGATTCATCCAATCCCACTCTCACATGATTATCTTGTAGATATAGTCGAGATCATCATAACTATCATCGTCGTGCACTGGTCCTGTGTAGCACGCTCCTTCCGCAGGGTCTAGCGGTACCACTACGCGTAGTGACTTTTTCTCAAAAATCATCTTGTGCTACTTGAGATTTATCACCCTATTCATATCAATGGCCCAATCTATTCCCAGTAGCATGGGATAGGGATTATTGTCATCAACAATCTCTATCACTTTGAAATTTGCAAGTGCGCTCACATCTTCAATATCCATTGTTAGTTCTTGCAATCTTCCCATGGGTAGGATCTTTTGTTGGTTCACCATTCACAATTGAATAGGAGACCACTGCAACGTGGTCCTGCCCATGCAATCGTCTGCTTTGGTAGTACATTCACGTATGATCCTAGATCTAGAATTACTTGGTCCATTTCATACTCTTCTATGTGTGCAATCAATCTCATTTCCCTTCTTGTTCGCGAGGTGTGCTTTCCGAGCTTCCAGACTACACGAGGTTCTCCTGACCCAATGCACCTAGTGATAAGTTAATGCAGTCCCTTCATCACTTTGCTTTCGCGCATCAGCTTCATGCAAGTGTCCAGAAAGGTAGTGAGCATTGAGGGATCCATCTCCAGTTCTATTTCATCCTTACTACCTAAAGTGGAGGGCTCGGTGAAGCTCTTCTTAGCTTCCATGAATGTCTCCTTCACGTGCTCCAAATCTAACTCTAGTTCCTTTATAGGAGCCTTGCAAACCCAATAACTTTCTTCAAGTCTCCTGCCCTTGTCATCTCCTATCGTGATACCACTTTGGAGCATGATGTTCACATTCGGGTCCTCTTCACGTGGCTCAGACCTCAACATTTACAAATTTTGAGTCAGGGGAGGTTGGAGTATCCCTTCATCCTATAGCTTCCTTATCAATGTAGGGCAGTTCTCCATCTAATGGTAAAACTGAGTACAATATAAAAATGATGCTCTTGTGGGATTTGTATAATCAGGGGCATAATTCCCTAGCCCTCTGCAATTGTAACAAATCAACTGTCTGTGACCCCTTCCTAGTTCCATTCCACCTCGACGTCATCTGCGCCCCTAAAATCCAATGCACGCCATCCCTTCATTTTGATCAAGGGCTCATGTTTCGGTTTGCATTCTGTAGGTAGGAGTCCACTCCATTATCATCTCATAACTTCTGCAAGTGTGCTCATCATGGCTTACTGATCCACAGAAATTACAGAGCATTTGCTGGGACATCTGTGTATACTTCTACAAGAGATGATAATTATTCGTAGTGTGTTTTCCTCCTATATGACAAATTGCACACCATAATGTAGGTGCCATGCTCGGTCGTACTTGTGCCTCTGGTCTTAATGGCATCGACCCTCCTCCCTCCAAGTAGTTTGGAAAGACTAGACAATGGTCCTTGTCATGCCCTTGGCCTTTGCATTTTATGCACCATACCTCCTCGCACGCCTCTGACCGAGTTTTCCTATCCAGTTTCAAACTCTGCATTTCCAGATACAAATTTTTTAGTTGCGCATGGATTTGTTGGACTCCCATACTAGGATCTTGTATTTGGGTCTCCTATAGTCTCATTTCAATCTCTAAAGCTTCGGCCTAGGTGGATAACTTCTATTGTGACAGTGTCATCCTTAAATGCGATGTTAGTGATGCTACAAACCATGCGTTGTGCTATCCATCTGTCAAGGTCATGTTGGCTTCCTGAATGATACTCTTCAGTCTCTGATCTAGCTCCCAGGGGATCTTGCTTGGAAGCATCGTGATTTCCTTAAACCCGATAATTGATTGTGTCTCCGATTTTGGCCTACTAAATTCCAAATTCAACACAGCCTAGATATCTGAAATCCCTCCGTTTGAATGGTCATTAGGATGCTTAATATACCATGTTAGTGCACGATCTTCAAATGCGCTTACCAACGTTGCCTTCTTTATATTGCCATCCACAAATCCTTGTGCTTCCCATACAACTTTTACCATGAACCAAAATTGGTTCGAATCTTCATTCCTTACTCCTATGAGTACCGACAATTTTATCGCGCTTGCCATATTGAACTGTGGTGGTGGCAAAGGTGGTGTGGGCAGAGACACAGGTGAAGATGGTGAGACTAGTGGTGGTGTAGGTGGAGGTGGTATGTGTGGAATTCACTGCCTTATCAGACTAATCACACTTCTTGGTGAAACTTTCGCGAGCTCTTCCTCGATTTCTTGTAGAGGCGAAATTAAGGGGTTAGTTTCTATTTCCATGCTACCTTCATTTCTATAGATCCTTTGACTTCACATAGCCCCAAACATCAATTTATTCGCATAACCAGCTTTTCACACAATAGGATTTTAATCCAATTGTTCAAAGAGTTAATGTACTTACCCTGCAGTCCTTTGAGGAAGCGTCATTCCGCCTCGCTGTAGCTGACTGACGTATCTACCACGAACTCAATGATAAACCCTCCTATAATTTGATCGAGCCAATGGTCCACTGTGCACGTGATCTTATCTTCTGATGCTTCTAGTATGTGTAGAAATTATGGAGTCCACACAATTTGTTTGTTGAGCCTACACCTTCCCTGACTATCTGCTAGCTTAACAATCCACTCATACAACTTAGAGGGGAAGGATGGAAAGAATTTTTTTTGGATTTCCGTATATAAGTAGTCCTCTAACCACTGTTTCCTTAATACTTGTGGATTGTTATTTTCGTATGTTTCGAACTTGTGAATCTTTCTATCCAACCACCATTCAATTTCTTTCTGTGTTTGATTCCAGTGACACGACATCAGACATCCCTTATGCAGATCCCAGTCTTGGAAACGAAACCATCTTTTGGCTTGTTGGGGCCTAAACCAGGTTCAGAGGTGATTTAGCCAAAAAAATCCCAGTACTACTGGCCCTTTCTGCAACAATATGTGAAGCGCAGACTGAGGTCTCACCCGAAGTAGTATGGGACGGTACTAGAACCAGGTTTCCGCACCCTGGAGATGTTTGATGGGTTCAAGTGGTCCCCAATTCGACTGTGTGCACATGTTGCTATGCGCACTTACCCATTCCTCGGAGCCTGAGGTGCTACCTTCACATAGCCCTACTTGGGGGCCGAACAACGTTATTACCCTAGTCCTTACTAGTAATCTAATATTAGTTGATTAAATTAGCTTACTTGCATGTGTAAAGTAGACATAGCAATATAAATCATTCATATAGGTGCACGTAGTAAAGAAACAATACATTAGCAGTTGATATCAAACATGTAATAACTCAAGAACATATACATATAATTTGGAATAAACTTGTTTTATTATTCTCTTCTTCGGTTACAGACTCAACTCTACCCTGCGCACTCAGTTGCGGGGGTCTGCACACTCAGATCACAGAGAAAGGATGAGTTGATTTTTATTGGGGATAGAACTATTGCATTGAAATAAAACCTCTCTTGTAAATTGAGCAAGACCTACATCCATAAGAGACTATTGTTCATTTTCTCAAGAAAAATTACTAAACTAATCACTAAGTTGTAGAAAGCATAGATGAAAAAAGAGGAATCTTTCGAGATCTAACAATATGAAAAGAGAGTAACTAGATATTTTTGGATTGGTTATAGATTATCCTCAACCAAAATTCCCACAAGAGAGGTGGTAAATATACCTACACAAGAAATTTTCATAAACAAGTTTTGCTAATAAGGAAAGCAAATGCTACTAGGAAAGACATTGCATGAACAAAAGTATATAAAGAGAGAGACTAGAGACTCTGGGTTGGGCCCTAACCCAAGGGGACTAAACACTAAAGAAAACTTAGATGGAAGATAAAAACAATATTCTCATTAAGAAAAAATAATGTTCAAGTATATGATAAAAAAAGAATGAAAATGACAAGTTTTAGCTCCTAGCTCTTAGTAGTCTCTATCTCATCTAAAACTTCGAATCCTATTGAGCCCTTACGCTTCCTTATTTATTCAAAAATTATTGAGGGGAAGCTTACTTGGAAATAGGGTTTCTTATGATCTGGAATTATGTGGGAACACAACAAAATATTGATATAAACGTAAATGCAGAGATGCAGCAGAAATAAAAATTCATTTCATTAATATCACAAAACTGAAATATGCTTACAAACAAAATGGAAACATACTAGCTCAGGCAATGGTAGCTTATCTATGAGAAGAGATGTAGAGGCTTGAAGGCCTATTTATTATTGAGAAATAATGGAAAACCCTAAACATCCAAAAGCCTATCCATAGGAGATGAAGTGCCAAAACTATGGGCATCATTTGGGTAAATTGGTAGATCAACTTCCCGGGGTCGTAACTTTGGCATACGATATTTGTTTGGTGCATACAACACCTCATTAGAAATATATATTTGAGGAATACAAATTTAAAATGTAAACACGAATTAAAAATTCATGTTTTCCCGTTTAAAAAAAAATGTCGTTGAGGGCCTCAAAATGGCTCTAGAAATTCACGACCTGAAAAACTGCCAAAAATAGTAAATTGTGCTACAATTAAGAAAACTAAAAAACTAAAAAAAATAGTGATGGGGTTCCATGTGGAATATCTGGGTGGCCACCAATATCAACCTGGATAATTCCTCCCCCCTTAGGAAGCAATGGCCCCCATTGCTTTGAGTTCGTCCATGAGATGGGGAACTTCTGATGAACTTGATCCCTAGTGAGCCACTTACCTTGGTGATGCAGTTGGCCAACTTTGACAACTCGATATATTTGTATCTATGGTTGGCAAGTATTATTGATATGTGTGTCCATGATCTGACCAGTTGTGGCATGTTCCAATTAGTTTGGGTTCAACTATGTTGGTGTGAGCTATTCTGCTATGTCTAATGTGTCCAGTAATAGTGAAAAGTATGGTTAAAGGTAGTTCACATTGAACATTGGGTAAAATCTAAGGAATGGTGGAATGTTGAGCTCAAAGAATTGCCCCCTACAACTTTAGTGATGGTATAATGCCCATATCAGAGAGGGAAAAGCTTGTAGTGGGTTTCAACAAGGCGCTCCTTCTACCAATGTCAACAAACATTATCACCCACCTGAAAATTTTGTGGTGCTTCATGTTGATCATATCGCTACTTGTACTTGGCATTGGACTTCTTTAAGATTTCGTGAACCTACTGGCAGATGTGTTAGACACATTCAATAATTCTAGTTTCTTGATCAACCTCGAACAATACATTTGTAGATAATGTCTGTGCATTCACATGAGGCATGACAACGTCAATTAGACACTATGGTTGAAATCCTAGACCCACTTGAAAGGGACTGTGGCTAGTCAAGCTATGGAGACCTCTGTTATAATTGTGATGCACATAGGGAAGACTCTCATCCCATGTTTGTGGATGCTTGGAGTTGTACATGTGGAGTATGTGCACTATCATCCTATTGACAGCCTTTGTTTGGCTATCAATCTGGGGATGGAATGCAGTCGACTTGGCGAGTTTGGTTTCCACTAGTGTCTAGAGGCTTGACTAGAATGTGCTAAGGATCATGCTATCCAAACCTCATATGATGGTTTGCAGGACCCCAAAATGTACCCACACTCGTTTAAAGAAGAGTTTGGCAGTGTCCTTTGTTGTCATACTCTTCTTGCAGGTTGCCAATATAACCATCTTAGAAAATATATCCATGACCACAAATAGACGGTCATTACCATGCTTGGTAGAAGGCTGCCTAGGCATATAGTCCATGGAGATGGATTCCCAAGGCTGGATAGGAGTAGGCATAGGAGTTTACAAGCCTTACTTCTTGATTTTTGGCTTGGTCAAGGAACTGGCAGTGCGGGATTTCATATATTTCCCAACATCCTGTTGGAGTTTTGGCCAATAAAAGTACTTTTGTAGTATGACCACAATTTTCTACACACTAAAGTTTCCTATCACCCGATTTTAGTGCACCTCCAAAATCATCTTGGCACGCTCACTTGAAGGAACATAAAAGTGGCCTAGGTAGCATAATAATGTGTCTTGGAGGAGGAAATTAAGAAATTTATTTCCATCTACTAGGATCTAGTATGTGTAGGCGATCCTTGGATCATTTTTGTATAGTCTTGGCCATCTAGAGGTCTCGTGGACACAAGAGTTGAGAATAGTAGCCAGTGTTGTAACTGGGGGTTAGCTGAGGCAGTTTGCAACATGATTAGTGATGCCCTTTTTGTATTTAATGTTTAAGTGGAATTTCTAGACATATGTAGATCACTTTTGATGGTGATCATTTTGCAACTTCCCTTGTGTCTATATAAACTAAAGAGGTCGGCGATCAATGGGGATGATCATCTTCTTCCCCTTAAAGTAATGCTTCCATTCTCAGAAAGTCTGCAAGATGGAATACAACTCCTTATCATACATGGGGTACTTCCAAGTTGTATCAGAAGGTGCCTCACTATGATAGGCTACAGGATGATCGTTCTTAGTGAAGATCGCACTAATAACATAATTGGAGGCATTTGTGTCAATTTTAAATGGATGTTGCAAGTCTGGAAATGTGAGTACCAATGCAAACCAAAGGTGGCACTTCAACTCAACGAAATCCTTCTATTGGGACTCAGACTAGGAAAAATTTTCTTTCAATTTTCCTTTGGTAATCTAACTCAAAGTCAAAGTGATATGGGAAAATCCCAACACGAACCTCTGATAAAAATTTTGAAGGCCCAAAAAGATGTGAATATCTGTTAGAGTGGTCGGGGCTTGCCAATCCAAAATGACTTCAATCTTAGTTAGATCCAGATACACACTTCACTCATCTATGATGTAACTTAGATATTGGACTTGGCTCATGCCAAAGGTGTATTTCTCCATGTTGGAACACAGTTTGTGCTATTGTAGGGTTTGAAGGACCTTTTGAATGTGTTGCAAGTGTTCTTCCCAACTCTTGTTGAAGATGAGGATGTTCTCTAGATAAACAACCACAAATAAGTTGGTGAAGGGTCGAAAGATGTCATCCATTAGCCTCATAAAAGTAGTAGGGGACTTTTTCAACCTAAAGGGCATAACCAACCATTCAAAAAGGCATTCCTTGTATTTGAAGGCAACCTTCCATAACTTTGTGGGATCTATTGGAACCTGGTGATAGCTAGACTTCAGATTGATATTGATGAAATACTTGGCCCCCTTGAGTTGGTACAAAAGGTCATCAATCTGTGGGATTAGATACCTATTCCTAACAGTGATTTTGTTTAGTGCCAGATAATCAATGCAGAGCCTCCAAGTCCCATTCTTCTATTGTACAAGTACAATCGGGCTCCGACAAGGCGAGGAACCCAGTTGAATGTTCCCCTTTTGTAGAAACTCCTGGATTTATCACTTGATCTCTTCATTTTTTAGAATGGATTCATGATATATCAGCCCATTGGGTAGAGGTGCTTTAGGAGTTAGATCGATCGAGTTCTTTACATGACAATGCAAGAGTACCCCTATGGTTGAGGTGAAGATGTCCATGTATTCTTCCATGACTATATCCACCTTCCTATGTTGCGTGGAGGAACACTTCCCAGGGGCCATGGATGTGGGCACGATCTTCACCTTACTTTGAGAGCGAATTAGAAAGAGAACAAATTTCCTAGTTTGGGAGATGATCTCACAGCATTTCATAGCAATGATCAAAGAGATTACAGTAGGAAGGGCTACCTCTAGTATCATGTATATATTATTACCCAAAGAAACAATAACACTGTTAGGCCTTGACTCATATACAACATGACACTTCCACAAGTATGGTTTTCCTAATAATAGATCACAAAATTCAAGAGGAGAAACATCACGCAATAACACATCCATGAAGGGATTGATCTTGTAGGAAAGGAGGAAATGTTGGCTGACGCGAAGATTTCATCCTTGGTGAAGTTACCTGATGGTGTATGGATGTGAGTGTGGTGTGGGTGTGGATGTTGGTAAGCCCAACTATTTCACGACCTGTACTAAAATGAGGTTCTTTTGGCTCCCGTTGTTGACATTGAACTATAGTGGTGAACCCTTCATCCACATCTGTGAGTTGAAGAGATGTTCCCCTCCTATAGATCTTTGGGTTTAATCTTCTAGATTTTGGTGGTCACAACAGTGGCATTGGGTTGTGCATCAGTATTCTACTTCCATTTGCCTTTCCCCTTGTCGGGTTTTGACTCAGAGTCGGAACATGCATCTGATTCCAAAGCCTTCAGCTCGGCCACCAGTGACTTCTTGGGTGGAAACTTACTTTTGTTGTGAGTGGGGATCTTATGGAACTCACACCACTTTCTTGTGTCCTTCTTTGTCTTCGTGGTGTTGTTGTTGTCTTGCATCTTCGACGGGTTGTCTTAGGTCACCCCACCCTGGCTTTCACCTTTTTTTGATGGTTTGGGGGAACCTTTCCCTTACTTCATATTTACATATCCAAAGTCTCGCTTCTTATGTTTAAACTTCTGCTCGATCTTGACAACGTATCAGTAGGTGATGCCAAGTGAGGAGATGTCTAGGAACTCAATCTCATCTTGGATGAATTTGTGTGGATAACCACAGTACTGAGTACGTGATGCCACTCAGAATCCTTGATACCCAACTTCGGGAGAAGGGTATGAAACATGTTTGTGAACTTTGACATGTCTTGGTCCCTTCCCTACCATAGTGGGTTCCATTTTATGTACCTATCTTCATAGCTCCCGATAGGGTAATAATTTTCTTTGATGATGTCTCAGAAAGAGTTCTAAGTGGGTTCGCCTGAAAACACTAAGGGTTCCCTCTCGTCCTTTTTCTCACAGTAGGTTTGCCATAGTCCTTAATGTGGGGGGTGGCTTTGAGGAGTGCAAAAGTAATCTTTTCCCTATTGGAAAAATCATGAATTGAAAAGTACCCTTCCAACCAATTTTACCATCTATCTATGATGTTTGCATCTATATAGCCTTCAAATATGGGAATATCAAAATTCACTTGTACCTTGAAGATGTGACACCTGTAGGCATCTGCCGAAAGGTTTAGGGAAATTTTTCTATTATCGTGTTCCTCTATTGCTCAAGAGCTTCTTCAAGCAATATTTTAAAGAGATATCCTCTGCCCTCATCTTTCGTTTTTTCCACTATGGGTAAATTATCATATTAGGTTGGATTATATGTTGTAATGGATCACCATGTACTTAGAAGAATGTCTATTGTGATAATAATCCATAAAACAATACAAGTAAAATTGGATCGTATTTTTTTACATATAGTAAATATTTTACACACTAAAATCGAGCGTTTTTTCTTTCTTTCTTATTTTTTGGTAGGTTATTAGTATATTTTTATAAATTATAAATAATTAATAATCAAGTGATATTATATTTTTAATACAACAAAGTCTTAAAGGTATTATAAATTTAATGTGTTCAAAGTATTTTGCAGCTTTCCAAGGTTTGAATCTTTTTCTAAAATTTAAAGTATATTATTTTTATTTTAAAAATGTTTTTAGTGTTTATCACTTTTTTTAGTTCACATTTTTATATAATATTTATTATTTAAAGGGTATGTAAAACATTGTTTTCTTGGATTGGCTTTGAAAAGGTCTTTAAGAGATTTCATACTATTTAGATTTTATTATATATATAACTTATAGAATTCTATCTAAATTTTATTTTTTTCTTTTAATATTTTATTTTAAAGAAATATGATTTTTTATTTTAAATAACTAGAGGTTTTTTTTTGGAAAATTGTAAATTTAATCATTTTAGCTTTTATCTTTTAGTTACAAAGTTATAATTAAATTTTAATTCATAAGAAATTTCACTTTGAAAATATTGTGTTTCTTAAAATTTTAGGTTCTAAATAAATTTTTTCTCAAAAAAAATTAATATTGAAAAGTATCAATTTTCGAAAGTAAAAATTGAGAGTCTAAAAATTTATCATATTATGATTGATTGAGATGACATTTGAAAAATGACTATTTTTTGCATTTTCCACCAGATCCATCATATTTTGAAGGTTGTAGCTTATACGATTGTATTTGGCTTTCCTCAAAATGACCTATAAACATGTAAATGTCCTTGAATTGGATTGATGGTTATACATGGTTGATGTTATTATGGGTGTAAATTTATGTTGATTAGTAAATAATCACATAAAAATTCATAAAAAGTTTATATACCTTTTTATTTTGGAAGAATTATGTAACTAAGTTGTTAGAAAAGTGTTGTGATTACTACTAAAGAGTGTCATCATTTATTTGAAATATGGTTTAAGGTCAAATATGGAGATATATGTGGAGAAATTTTAGTTACAATAAATTAGCTCAGAGGATCCTGCAAAGTGTAAGGATTGATAGTCCTCAGAAATACCTTTCCAATTGTATATGACACTCTTCAAACAATCCATGATCAACATATATCTTTATTTAAATATTGACATTTTATAGGTGTCAGAGGACAAGGTTTAATGTGTTTTGATTTCGCATATATGGTTCCACATATTTGCAAATAGAAAACCCCCCTTTTAATTGTTGAATAAAGGGGGATGATTCACAATTAATGTGGACTATTGGATTCACAGTCTCAAAGATCAGTTGTTGCTGTGCCTTGAGGAAGGAGCACGAATTTTAACACCCACAAATGAAAAATAGTGCCCCACCCTCCATCCATGGTTGAGTAGAGAAGGGGGCTCTGTAATTGAATCACAATTGGCAATCTACTTAATGCACAAGCAACGACCTATAACCATTTGAGCATTGAACAAGAATGATTGATAAATCATTTCCAATGCCTAATGGACATGGTGATAGACACATGGTGCAATATTATTGGTCAACAATGATGACTTGGTAGTATAGGTGGTAGTTTATGTGGCATTCTAACATCAACTATACATCAACATGATGTCAACAAATGCCAAATTGACATTTTCGAGTGGCCAAGTGGGATAAATCCGAGTGACGCATGGTACCACCAAGGAGGCACCATGTGTCCCAAATGTTGTCATCATGATGAAGAGGGGATGATAGAATGATAATGTTTCATAACCATCGAAACTGTTATAGGGGGATATGTTTGCATGAATTTTTATGTGTTATTGATTTATTGAAAAATTCATGGGATAGGGTAGTGTGCCCATTTACATTTGGGCCTTCGAGTTGTTTGTGCAGCACAACATAGAATACAACCCAGATCCCAAAACTTGGCTGGGAATTTAGCCCCCAAAGTATAAGACCTTTGGGCCTTTGGGCCATTTACGCAATGCAAAATCAAAAAACAAATCTGAATCTCGAACTTGGTTGGTCATTTAGACCCTGAAGCATAAGGCGAGGTCATGTCCCATCGTTCTATGGAAGAAGGGTAAATACTTAGGGTTCTTTGGTAAAATTGGTGTTTAACAACCTAATTTGGTAGTTTATTCCATATTTGGTAGCTTACCAAACTTATAAGTGGAATTAACTATAACTAAACATATAATTGGAATTAAACTGGAGAATTGAATTAAAAGAAGAAAAAAGACTGAGAAGTTCAATTCATAACTGTTGGTAGGAAAAGTTCCCTAAGGTAAGGGTTGACAACCTCAACATAGAAAAACAAGATAATTAAGAAAGAGAAATCATGAAATCATGCCAAACATATGAATTGCTAAATTGGGACTTGGAAACATACTTGAAGGTCCTACGTTTGATGATGTTCCTGTAGGGTCCAAGCCCTCTGCTTCCTCCAAAATGAGCAGACATGCAAGTCAATTGACAAAAGCTTATACATGATAGATAATTCAATGTGCATACAAAAAGATATGTTAGATCATCATATATAAGCATTATTATTACTATTCATGAGACAATAACATATCAGGTACAAGACATGAACTTATTTATTGATTAACACCAATAGGTACAGGAAAGGTACAACTTGATCCAAGCTAACACACCAACAAAGCCTTCCCTTGGATCTTTCCAGCGTGAGGCATAAAGAAAACCTCTCTATCAATGCAAGGAGGTGATATAAAGATGATGAACATCTTTGCAAAGGAAACCAAGGTTTCCATAGAGACTGGGAGTGCAAGAGGCATGGAAAAATCAGACTTGATATGGGAGAACAATGGGTATAATGTTGATAGCCCTTCCCTTATGTCCTTTAGGCCTACCCAAGGGGTGTATATATACCACCTAAAATTAGTTAATTCAGTTTTGCTACTAGTTCTTATAGGTGGGTTCTTGATAAAATTCATGAACCTCACCTGAAAAATAACATATTATTGGTTTGAGGCTTTTGTGATTTATATTTTGTGTAGAGTTGTTTTAAGGAACCATCGCATTTAATATTGTTAGAATCAATGTTTCAAACCATCCTCTCTTGTTCATCATCAAAACAGATCAATATGTGTATAAGTTAGATCTAAATCATGTATATAAATAAAGGTACGAGAATATGATTGGATGGAAATGATAGGGAGACGACATGACCTACATGAAGGAGAGTAAATATTAGGTTAAAATTATTTAATTTTGACAATTAATAATTAAAAATTTTAAAATCAACAATTAATAACTATTAACAATTAGTATTAATTATTAATAATTACTAAGAATTTAATAATTATAAAAATTGAAAGTTATTAATTATTAAAATTAAAATTAAAATTTATTAATTTTCTATTTAAAATATTTCTTTCATTATTTAAAAATTAAATTACCTTAACTTAAAATTAATAATTATTAAAATTGTAAAGAATTATTAATATATTAATAATTATTAAAATAAAATTAATAATTAATCATTTTTATTTAGAATTAAATTAAAATTAAAGTTAGGGTTAGTAATTAATTCAATAAATGTATGAAATACATCTATTAAATTATTAATAACCGTCATTTATTTTATTTTAATTTCTTTGATTTGAATTTATTCTAAAAAAAAATTAAATAATTAATAATTATTATAGTTATTTATTTTAAGTTAAGGTAACTAAATTTTGAATAATCAAAGAAAATATTTTAAATAACAAATTAATACTTTTCATTTTAATTTTAATAATTAATAGCTTTTAATTTTAATAATTATTAAATTCTTAGTAATTATTAATAATTAGTATTAATGGTTAATAATTATTAATTGTCAATTTTAAATTTTTTTAATTATTAATTGTCAAAATTAAATAATTTTAACATAATATTCACTCTCCTTCCTGTAGGTCATGTCGACTCCCTATCATTTCCATCCAATCACATTCTCATACCCTTATTTATACACTTTATTGAGATATGACTTATACACATATTGATATATTCTGATGATGAGCCATAGAAGATGGTTCGAAACATCGATTATAACAATATTAAATGTGATGGATCCAGAAAACAACTCTACCCAAAATATCATATTATTTTGTTTTTTCATATTTTAAAAGGTATACACGAGTATAGAGTTATAGAACCTGTGTATGTACGTGTTTTAGTGTGGGCAGAGTCACATATGGAATTTGAAATATTGTTTTTTCAACGTAAGATAAAGTCTACATGGGAAAAGGCTAGTCAAGGCCATATAAGAGCATCAAGTCTACAAGAGCGCTAAATGATGCTGTAATAGATGGCCCCAAATATATGAGGTCAGAAGGGGTATATGATGTCCAAATTATATTAGGTATAAAGAGAGGATTCATATGAAAACCTAAGAGTAGATCACTAGATTCTAGCTCATTGAATACCTTTGGAAGGAGTCAAAAAGAAAACTCACGTTTGAGGCAGGCATACCCATGCTTAGAATTAATAAAGCATATCTATTGATCAAGTATAAAGAGAATATAGAATGTATACGTAAGTGAATAGAAGGAGTTGTAGAATACATAATGGATCATCAGATCATAGCCGAAAAATAACATGACAGATCTATGTCTCAATATCACATATAGAAGAATATACGATAAATGATGCTAGAAGTTTGTATGATCAATGATGTTGCATAACTGATCCTCATAAAAGTACCAAGTCATATAGCTGGAATAGTGGTACTACATAAAGTCGAGTGCCAATATATAAGATGTTGCTATGAAGGATGACAACATAAAAAGGTGGATAGTGTCACTGGAAAAAATCTGAAGGAGCTACCAAGTGAGCCAAAATGTTGAAAGCAACTAAGGTTCTCACCGATAGCAGATGGTATGTCTTTACAATATGGGAATAAATGAGTTGATGTCAACCATGTGAGAAATTGTTTGATTACTGGTCATTGATGTATACCATTAAGAAATGCAAGAAAACTTACCAATAATGATAATGAGTATCAAAGTACCCTAGTATAATCTAAGAAGTGCAAATAAAAGTGTTGAAGTTGAACACTTGAAAGAATCTACTAATTAGGAGAAATTGATGTATTCTCACTTTTGATAGTGAAGGAGTCTTTCACCAATGACTGCAAACCCTAAGGTATTGAAAAAATTACTCTAGACCTTATTCCCACATAAATGAGTTGGAGTTGATTGGAAAATATTCATTGGAAACAAGGAATTAAGGCATCCCACATCAACCAGTGCGAGTGTAACTCGTAGGCTAATAATTTGGAAGAACTCGGATAAAGAGAGATGAAGTAACCATTCTGAGGTACATTTCTCATGTACACAAGATGTGGCTAGTGCATAGCATAACTCATATGAAGCAACCAATAATGGAAGATGACACATAGGAAAGGAATCCACCAATAGGGTCAAATGTAAACCAAGGTACTACATGAATCCCAATGTGTGATAATGTAAGCTGACATCAAACACAAGGGAAATGACTCAATCAAAGACCCATGATATTGATCGATGTTGAGCACAAGGTCACCTATCAATTATGTAAATAGGGCCAAGGTGTGACTCTAGGTTTACTCTCAGAGCAATTTGTTAGAGTTGATAAGAGAAATCCTACTAGTAAGAAGTCAATGGGGACCTCCTTAACCAACACGAGTGAAGGACCAAATAGCATATGTGATACTAAAGATAACTTGACAGACCAGGTATGGCCAATAGAAATGACTCAAGGGACACTAAATAATGGCAAAAAATAGGTTTACTTCCCTTGAATAAAAGCATGACTCGATGTGTCTTTATGGAAGCATATGATAACTTTGTATAAGATTGCAATGCAGAAGGCATTAAAAAACTCTCCATATGATTAAAAGAGATATGCAACTAGAGGACGACTGACCCATGAACAAGGTTATGGCTTCCCTAAAGCCAGACTAAGTGCCATCCTGATGGAGGAAAGACTCATTTTAAGTGCTTTGTTCAAGGTTTAGACGACTCACTCTTGCTGCCATAAAATGAGGAAGAAACTATCCCATTCTTCCTCTTTTCAGAATACTTGATTTTTTTTCTTTTTCATATTTAAAGCCCGAGAGAGAATGAAATCATTCCTATATTATAGTGGAGAGAACGAGTTTCTAGGGAAAGTGCGCTAGTTCCTGGAACTGGAACAATTCTATGTTGAATGTAAGGTGGCAGATGATGGTCATCGACACTCGGGGGGATGTTCTCTCAATGTAAAAAATAGGTGTCAAGTCGCAAAGGCTAATGAATGCATGTTTTGAACTTGCAAAAGGTCATGGTCAAAATTGGATTATACACAAGTCCAAATGAAGTCAGATTAAGGCTAAAATAAATACAAGTAGTCAAAATGAAATGCAATAGTACAACTTAACCCATGGGAGCCTCTAGGTTATAATACCATAAAATAGTGAAGAAGAAGAAGAATGAAGCTTCAAGTCATGGCAGGACTAAAGAGGACTCACAAGCCTACATAATACTTGCATCATGGGTGACCTATGTTAGCAAGGATATAACTAGGAAGAAAATGGAAGGAAAGGCTCTACCACGATGTTAAAGTTTACAAGATGATGAGTGAAAGAGGTTAAAAATCGCAACATAATGGGGTCGACCCTATGGAAGAATATCACAGCATGAGGTCAAGATGCATAATGCAACAGAAATGTTATATGTCTTAACCTATATTCCAGTTAGAAAATGATACTTACCACGAGAGTTTAGTGATCATGGAGTCAAAGCAGCAGAAAAACATCACTAAATTTTCGTTACCCTAAAAAATAACCTCTCCAAACACTTCAAGAAAAAAGTCAAAATTTCATAAAATTATAACAATTAAAGATATTGAAATTTAGAAAAGTGGGTTTTTTTAAATTTTGCTATAAAAGAGCTTTTTGGACTCACCCTAATTCATTTCCACCATCCAAGTGATAGGAAGAGGGCTCTTCGAGCAAATTTGGGAAAGATGATTTGGTCACATCCACCGACAATTTCATCACATACATTCTCAAGGTAGTTCTTATCATTAAACTCATTCATTTGTTCAAGATTTCATGATTTTAAATCGATTTTAGAGAGGAATTTTCTTCTTTTAAATGATGCTCGACATGTACGCAAGTTGACAACTTGAAATATGTGTATAGAAATCCCTATACATGAGTTTTCAAAGGAAAAGTCGCGTGTGTACGTGATTGTTCTTTACAAAAGTCAAGTACATGTGGAGTAAAATGAAAAAAATAATTTCTAATGGATGAAATCCTTCAATTTCGTAGGATGTCGATCATTTGGCGAGAGAGAGTGAGAGCATACTTATGTTGATAATGCGATTTTATAGGATCAAGAACCGTTGGATGGATTAAAAACTTACGGATTGCTCAAATTCTTCATGATGCCCAACATGAAACAAAAACTTGATTGTTGGAGAGGTTAGTTCATTATTGGGACCTAGAGAAGGAGCTTTTTATTATATATCATATGCCTTTACAGATCAGAGTAGAGGATACCTAGTTCATAACAGGGCTTTCCTGAAGCGGAGAAGTAGTTGACCTAAAATGAAAGGCTTGTGGAGGCCTTAACATTGTTGATTATATTTAGGTATATTGTGCACTAGATACTAACATTGCCAGATCATAGATTTCGATCAAAGCAATGAAGAATATTCCAATAAAAATCATCCTTTTTACAATTGCCAAGATAGTAGGTTCGACCTCACCTCATTAAGCTCCATCGCCTACTATGTTCTTGGCAGTAGAAAGACTAAGACCAATAGTCTATGATTGGTGTACACTACTCTTGATCAACATGAAAAAACTAAGAGCAGTTTCACAGGGTAAAAAAAATAACTTTGAATATGGTAGCATCGTTTGACCATTTTTATTTGAGTAGACTCTGCCACTACGACCTAGAGTAGCAACTTCCATTAGAAGTCCTGAAGATCATAAGATGGCCAGATGGGTAGATCTAATGAAGCCACCTGGCAGAGGTGAAGTCACTCGGGGAGCCTTCGATGATGGGTTCTTCCACTTGTGGGAGCAAGAAGTCATGGCCATAGATGATTACCCCTATGTAGGTTTAGAGTTCCAAGAGGATTTAGAACTAGCACTTCCAACAAGAGATGTATGCAGCAACATTGGTAAAGTTTTGATTTTTAACTCATTTAGTTTTTTGGAATTTTAAATGTAATCTCACAAAATTCAAAAATATTTTTTCGTGAACCAAAACTATGATAAGATTAAAATGATCATGATACATATATTGGACGAGTGAAACCTAAGGGTCTATCAAGGCATAGGCATTGTGGGAGAGACGCAGAGAGAGATACAACAGAGTCTAAGAGAGTTCTTCATGTTGTTCAGAGGAACATGGAGAGTTTGACTCGCCAGGTTCCCATTGCAATAGTAGAGGATCTCCCTGAGGCTATACATATATGAGTGGTTGGAGTACCACAAGAGTGGGTCTGGCTCTTGTGACGAGTGGAATGTGTCATCGTATTCTTTCGAGATGCTCATCCATGGATGTTGTAGCTCTAACCCAGAATATTATAGATCTAATAAGAAAATATAAGATAATGCAAATAAACCTAGAAATAATATGAAATGATTCTTTATTGATCAAACCCTTAAGGTAGGGCAACACCTTACATTCAGTCTTTAAGGAAGGAGAATACTCCACAAGCCATATGCCTGTTCATACAAGAATACTTCTCTTCATATCTCTCCATGTGGAGTCTCTAGCCTCTATATAGGCCTCATACATACAATACCATGCATCATTACCATGGTTTCCTCATACCATCAACTAATACCATGGGCCCCTTACATTATTATTAACTACTTGTGGTCCCTTACATGACATGGGTTAACCACCTTATTTATTACTATGGCCCATCCCATTATTACATTATTACCTTGGGTACCTCCCTCGGTACCCCATATTACCCCCCTAGGTATATAACATTCCACCCCCCTTAGCATGTTTCGTCCCCGAAACATGGGAAGAACACAAATAATAAGATCTACTCAAAAGAGTAGTCCACTGATACCATGCACGTGCATCTAGCCATCCAAGAGAAAGGTGAACCCTCGATCTCGCTGGTGCCTCGCTCGCTTGAGATGGAAGTTGACCGTGGCAGCTCTTCTGTGTTGATGTGTAGTAGGTGGATCGTCTCTCCTTTGTATCTGTCATGTGACTACTTGGTTTCCATCTTGATGGTTGTCTTGCGGGGTGATGTGGGTGATGATATGTTGAAGTTTTAACCCACGATGGCTTTTGCTTGACTTCACCCTGCTGTGGTGCCTGTTGTGGTGTCTTCTTTTTCAATATGACTTCAACCACTAAGCCCTCCTCTGATGTATCATCACCTGTAATCTTTTCTTCTGTAGCCTCTGTTTGTGTTTGGTTGTCGATCATCAAAGGTTCATCATTTGATATGTTAGTCCCTTGAACATTTTCTGCTTCAGCCTCCATGTGCTCTACCTGTTTATGGATGGACATATCCTGTAATGTAATTTTCTTCTTTTTATACCATAGCTTCAGGAATTTCTTCTGTACATTAATATTGATAGTACCCACGGATTCCATCCAAGAATATCCGAAAACAACATCCATATTATCCATCTCTGAAGCATAAAAATCACCATGCAACACATATTTATCCACAGAAATATTCAAATCCTTGTACACTTGAACATCCTCATCATCCAATTGTGTATTTTCAATGTGTTTTGTTGGGACCTACAATTTTTTTTCCAAGTTGACATTTATGAGATTTTGCTTGCAACTCGGATTTATAGACACCATGATCTTCTCCTTTTGAATCAATCTATGAACCTGTAATAAGGATATACCAGTAGGAAATAACCCCACATGTTTCTCCTTATCTTGTTTTCTGGCATGAGACCATCTGTCTAAAAGTAATTTTTCAAATTCTTCATCAGGCAGGTTGGAACATTTCTATTGGTTAAGTAATCCCCACCATGTGGCCGCCTCATCTCTGAATTGCGCCACTACCCACCATTTCCAACGGTTGTTCCATAACCACTTCTGTTCTTTTATGTATTCTTCAATAGTAGGACCATTATCTTTTCCTGTAAATAATAGAACCTTGCTAGAAGCCATAAAGAGGGTTTTGAAAAAAAATGGTGAAATTTTGAATTTGTCACAATTCCATCAATATTGCTTAGAATCCTTATTATGACCTGTTTTTAGAAATGGAACAATCATTCTGCATTTTCCCATGTGATAGAAATCTTGATCCAGGCACTAGAATTTCAGATCTGCGCTGCAACTCTCCCGCCGTCACCCAAAATTTCTGAAAAATGAGTTGATTTTAAATCAGCGATATCTCCCTCATCCGGACTCCGATTCAACTGATTTTTTTTTTTGAAATTATGTTCTTTTTCACAAAGATTCCAGATCTGCAATTATGTTTTGCAGATATGGTGCAAAGAGGTCTATATCTGTGCCACAAATTCGCTGCCCTGAAAAATTGTCTATAACCCTACTGATTTTTAGATCAACGATATGTCCTTCATCCAGACTCCGATTTGACCGATGTTTTTTTTTAAATCGGCTATTTTTTCACAAAGAATACAGATCTACAATCATATTTTACAAATCTCGAACCAAAACGTACATATATCATCTGCAAACTCGCTGCCCTTAAAATCCTACAAAAAGTAAAAAAAATTCTCCACTTTTGTGCCCAAGAAAGTGCTCTGATACCACTTGTTGTAGATCTAAACCAGAAATATATGATAACAGAAATAAACCCAAGAAATAACAAGATCTGAATATAGATAGAAATGCTTCTTTATTATCAAACCCTTATGGTAGGGCAACACCATACGTTCACTCCTTAAGAAAGGAAAATACTCCACAAGCCATATGCCTGTTCATACAAGAATACTTCTCTTCATATCTCTCCATGTGGAGTCTCTAGCCTCTATATAGGCCTCATACATACAATACCATGGATCATTACCA
>APFE030880545.1:341055-403532 GCA_000404065.3 Pinus taeda
GTTAACCACCTTATTTATTACTATGGCCCATCTCATTATTACATTATTACCTTGGGTACCTCCCTCGGTACCCCATATTACCCCCCTAGGTATATAACAATGGAAGGGCCCATATCCTTAGATTTTTAGATGAGTAATCTTTTTTTGTAGATGGACATGATCAGACTTAAGCCCTAATTTTGTAGGACATTTGTCCACATTTTGTAATATTTTGACATACTCTATCTATCTATATACATATACTTTTGTGGTGCTTTGGACATATATACAAATGCTTTTGCGATATTTTTTATTTAATGTGATGAATGATTAATATGCCAATCCAATGCATGGTTAGATATCAAATTAGCCAACACATAATTTGATCTGGAATACGAATGAAAGTAATAAAAGTAAATGATATTTGCAATAATCTCACTCTCAAAAATGGTGATTGAATAAAGGATCCCTCACATGATAAATTTTATTTAATTGAGACACAACCAATTGTGAATCCAAATAGACCACTAATGATTCAATATCATAGTATATTGCTTCATATAGTAGATTCATAATGACATTGTATTCAACCATATTATTAGAATCAGGACCAGTATATGTCTCTTGAGACTAACAACTAACCTGATGGATAATATATTACACAAGCGATGGAAGCTAGATTTTGAGTATGTCTACTAGCACCATCTGGGACTCATAAATACACAAAATCACCCATTGAAACCTCCCAAGGCAGATTAAAAATATCATCATCACCACGAGACCCATAAATAGAAATAAAAGACTATGTACAATATTTACAAAACAAAACAAATCCCAGGCAAGAGCCTAGACATAATACTTCTTGAGATAGAGCCCATTTCTGGGGTTTGACAACACATTTTCCTCAAATTCAACCAATTTATATGCACCATTATTCAAGACCATTTTAACGATATAAGGATTGTATCGCGTAATTTTGACTTTTTTTGCCCCCAAGGTGTCTTTTTCTCAGTAATAGATGAAACGAAGGTCACCCTCAGAGAAAACCCTAGTTCATACAATCTTCTCATACTAGGATTTTACACTTTTATTATTAGCTTCATTCATTATGGTTGCATCTCAAATCTACTCATCGAGATGTTCCAAATGAATGAGTTATTCTTCAAGAAGTGAGGTGTCTTGAAGAAGTTTTTCTGCCAATTTGAGAGATGTAATTTCACATTCTACAGGAACGACTAATTCCCTTGTTAATAATTGAACAAAGGGGGAGGCTTAAAAATAAATGTGGACTATTGGATTCACAGTCTAAGAGATCAGTTGTTGGTGTGCCTCGAGGAAGGAGCACAAAGTTTAATACCCACAAATGAGGGATAGTGGCCCCTGCCTCCATCAATGGTTGAGTAGGAAATGGGGCCCCACAGTTGAATCACAGTTGTTAATCTACTTAACGCATAAGAAATGACCTATAACCATTTGAGCATTGAACAAGCATGATTGATCAATCATTTCTAAATCCTGAGGATATGATGGTAGACACATGGCACAATATTATTGGTCAACAATGATGACTTGGTAGTATATGTGGTAGTCTATGTGCCATAATGACATCAACTATACATCAAAATGATGTCAGCAGATGACTTGGCATGCCAAATTAACATTTTCAGGTGACCAACTGGGACAAATCCAGGTGACACATGGTATCACCAAGGAGGAACCACTTGGCACAAATGATGTCATCGTGATGAAGGGTTGATGAGAGCATCATGTTGTTTTATAACCTTGGAAATTGTGCCATGGGGATGTGTTTGTATGAATTTTTATGTGTTAATGATTTATTGAAAAAGGCATGGGATAGAGTAGTGTGCCCACTTACATTTGGGCCTTTGGGTCATTTTTGTAAAACAACACAGAAAACAACCTAGATCCGAAAACTTGGATGGGTTTATCCCCTAAAGAAGAAGACCTTTAGGAATTTCAGCCATTAATGCAACACAAAATAGCAAAAAAAAATTGAATCCCAAGCTTGGTAGGTCATTTATCCCGTGAAGCATACGATGAGGTGATGTCCCATGGTTCTATGGAAGAAGGTCAAATACTTAATATTTTTTGTTAAAATTGGCACTTAACAACCTAATTTGTCCATTTATGCCATATTTGGAAGTTTACCAATCTTAGAAGTGGAGTTAACTATAACTAAACCTAGAATTTTAATTAAAATGCAAAATGAATTAAAAGAAGGAGAAAGTCTAAGAATTTGGATTCATAACTATTAGTGGGAAAAGTTCCCTAAGGTAAGGGTTGACAACCTCAATAGAGCTTAACAAGATAATTACCAAGGAGCAGTTAAGCAAGCATGCAAAACATATGAATTGTTAAATGTGGGCTTGGAAACATACCCGAATGTCCTATGTTTGATGATGTTCCCATAGGGTCCAAACCATCTGCTTCCTCCATAACAATTAGGCCTACAAGTCAATTCGTAGAACCATATACATGACAAATAATTCAATGTGCACACATAACAGATATGTCAGATCATCATATATAAGCATACAAATTACTATTCATGAGAAAATAAGATATCAAGAACAGGACATGTGCTTCTTTTTTTACTAACAATAATAGGTACAAGAAAGGTACAACTTGATCTGAGCTAAAGCACTGACGAATACTTCCTCTGGATCCATCCAGCCTAAGCCATGAAGAAAACCTCTCTAACAAATACAAGGAGATTCTATAAACATGATGAACATCTCTGAAAAGGAACCCCAGGTTTCCATAGAGACTGGGAGTGCAGGAGGCATGAGAAAATAAGATTTGATCTGGGAGAAAAATGGGTATAACATCAATAACCCTTCTCTTATGTCGTTTAGGCCTACCCTAGGGGTGTATATACACCAACTGGAATTAGTTAATTTTGTTTTGCTATGGGCTCTTGTAGGTAGCCTCTTCATAAAACCTGTGAACCCCACCCGAAAAATAGCATATTATAACATTTCAAAGAATTCATCAATGACTTGTAGAAACCTATTTACTTCATCATTATCCTCAAAAAATTTCCATTATTGGACATTATTAGGCAAGGATGTCCTATATTTTATCTTAACTTCATAAACTAATTTAGGGGGCGTGCGAGGAATGAACATGCTAGCAGACACAGCAAGGGAATCAGCGAGTTGATTTTTTACTCTAGGGATATATGAGATACAAAAACTATCAAAAGCATCTTTGTGTCTCCATACCTCATCTCTATATGCTTTCAGCCTTGGGTGCCTTGCTTGGAACATTTTGTTCACTTGTTGGATGATGAGATCAGCATCTCCAAACACCTTTATGTCTCTAATTCCCATGCCTTTGGCAGCGTTTAAGCCCAATACCATAGCCTCATATTCAGCTATATTGTTGGTGACCTGAAAAGTCAATTTAAAGGACAAATGTGTGCTTTCTTGTTTTGAAGACACTAGCACCACTCCTACTCCTGCAGTTTCCTTTGAACATTCTCCATCAAAGAACATCTCCCAAGCTTGTGTCCCTTCTTCTTCCATGGCCTAGCCTAATTGTTTCTTGAGCTACATTGAGGCCCTATGGGATTCTTCAATTTGGAGAATACATGCTCCAAAATCAGTTTCCATAGCATAAATGGAATGATTAGTGGGATTCTCTCATCACTGATGATATAGGCTAACTAGGCTTCCCTATACAATCTGATACTTTCTCCTCCAAAAACTGGGACAATGGCATAAGATAAGTCATTTTGAAATGTCCCCACCAACCTCTTAATCCACCCTCTGGAAAGTAGCATGCCAAACTTAGGGGGGACATATGCTACTATGATATCCATCATCATGCTCTTCATGGGTAGCTGAGTTAGGGTGATAGCCAAGTCTTTGATTAATCCCAGACATTTCACCTTTCTCAAATCAAAGGAAAACAAATCATGATAAGATCTGGTAATGTTAAGGCCTAACTCTTCCATGACATCTTTGGGCATCAGATTGTGGCTGGCACCTATGTCTAGCAGATAGTTATGGACGATTTTTTCATGAGTGATCAAGGAGACATAAAATGATGGAGAATTATCATTAGTAGGTTTAGTCATGGGGCTAAGCACAACTGCAGGTTTATCATCTTGTAAATTCACATAGTCATTGGATGCTTGTGTGGCTTTTAGCTCAAGGGAATCAAGGATGGGCTTTCTAAAGACCTAACTATTTATAAGTTCTATCAGAGGCACAAATAATTTTAACTTCTGGACCTCTAATTCGAAACTGAAATGGAAAGGAGACTTGTCAGGGCCTTTTACCTTTAGAGTTGGTGCTTTGAGGATGATGGGACTAGCTGCTGGTCGCTTCTACTTGCTGATCTACTGCTCTGTGGGGACAATAGCTCTTTGGGTATGATTCTCCTTGACATTACTTATTCTTTACCTCAAATTATATCTTTGTTGGTCTTCAGTCTATAGAACAGCTTCTCTGTCCCACTATTGACTGGTCTAGTCTCTGAGTAATGATTCTTCGTAGGCAGCTAGTGTCAAAGAGGCAACACTGCGCTTGTCTTTCATATAGTGAATCTCATCCTCTTCATCAAACTGTTCCTCCTCCATGACTACATTCTGGAAAGGAGCCTTAACCCTTTGTTATTCACTGGCCTCTTTGCCCCTCTGAATGATCTGCAATTGTTCATTTGCTCTTCTAAATGGGTTTGGATTACTGGAGCAAATGTATTAGGAAGCCTTGCTTTCCCAGAACTTTTCTCAACCTTCAGTTTGGATATTTCAGCAGCCAATGACTCTATCATTTTAGTCATTTTGTCTATTTTAGGTTCTAAAGATGAAGAAGAGGAAGAAGCCTCACCTCTCTTCCTCCTTCTATTAGCATGTCCTTTGAGTTTTTTTGCAGCCATGATATTGGATTCCACCTCCAAGGCTGCATCTTGCATTTGGGCTAGAGTAGCACATCTTCTCTCTCTTAATAGTAGGTAGAAATCAGAATTAAAGGCAATGGTATAGGTGAGTTTTTCAGAGGTGCGGGTAAGCTTTACTTCAGCTGGTATCTTGCTATACATATGATTGAATATTTTATTAAAATCAGACAATGACTCCCCATTTTCCCTTTTGAGGTTGCTAAACTCGGTATGGTAGTATAACACGCCTCTCTTATCTCCCCAATGCTTTAAGAACACATCGTCTAATGCCTCAATTTCTGCTGTAGACCTAGGGGTCAGTTCTCTAAACCACTTTCTAGCCTCTCCATCAAGGCTTCGGACAAATACTCTCATCCACATGTCATGTTCACTAATATCTAGGTTATCAGCATAACTATAAAAAGATTCATGGTGTTATTCAACTGTTACTCCCTCTGTACCAGTGAACCTAGGCATGTATTTCTGATATTCTCCTGCAGGCATGGCATTCAAAGGAATAGGTAGGACCAGTGGTCCATACCTAGCAGCTATGATTCTTTCCATTTTGGTGGGTGCTTGTGGGGCTGCCATGACTGGGGTAGAGGGAAGGATAGTGGCAGTTTGAAAGGTAGGGAGTTGAGAAATGACTGACAGGGCCAAAGAAATATGATGGACTAGAAGGGATGCTTTCTTTGGACTGAGATCCAAAGGGGAACTTATTGAACAAGGATCTTTATGAATCTCTGGGGATATTTCTTTACTGGTAGTGCTAGGCTCTATATTTTCAACATATGCATGCTTAGTTACAAGCCTTTCTTGCATAGATACATAAGATTGTTTACGCTTACCTAATGTTGATGCTCCTTTTCGTGATATCTTTCTTTGCTTAACAATCTTCTCAAGGTCAGGGAGTAGGTCAGCTGGTGATTTTTGAGTATTTCTCCTAGTATGAATCACAAACGGAGTGAGAACTATAATGTGGAGTCACCATGAGGTTCGGTCCCTAGTAGAGTCACCTGATAGATGATTACAACCAAAAATGTGTCTAGACATTTTCTATCATCAAAGCTAGATCTGTGTTGTTCTCCCAAGGAAGTTGAGCTTCAATCTCCTCTCCCCAGCAGCAACGCCAATTATGTTAGGATTGCAAGAAAATCTCTTAAGTTGTAGCTCAGAGATGCCTGGTAAGATGTAAATTCATCCAGATAACCACTTTCACTCTGTTTCACTCTAGACATGCATGAACACCCTCATACTACAAGGCTTTAGACCACCAATGCTAATAATTTAGATATAAGGTGAATATAAGGAATACTAACCACACCAGCAGATGCATAAGACCATGTGATGGCTGGCTGCAACTAGTAAAGAAACTTGTAAATCTAATCTATTAATGTAAAGACAGAATGACAACTCTCCTGCATTAGATAGAAAGAAACCTGACTAACTTATTTAGTGACGCAATCAATACTTTAACACAGAGATAAGATGACAGTTATCTAGTGTTGAAGGCCAAGATCTCAAGAGCACAACATATCAGGCACAAGCTTAGAACAAGAAGAAAGTGGACAGTGAGTAGTTAACAACAAAAGAAGCTTGTATTAGCTAAAAATGAAGATGAGACGCTACAAGTGACAAAATGTCTACAGTCTCTAGAAGTTGAACCTTACATCAAATGCCAACCTTGATTACGTCTTACTTTTGGATATTTATAAGTTTACAATACTATGGCACTTGGCCATTTTAGGTATGGAGGGGTCATAATTGACCACCAAGTGCAATTAACCCCTTGAAGGAGTATCTGAACATGTTTGCTTGCTTTAGTGGGTGAATCCAATCTGTTCAGGTGTTGTGCTATCCTTTTAGGCTATTGGAGCGCACGTACTGGTGGAGTCCATGACTGATAAATTCAGTTACAGAGTCGTGCTTGGCCTTTTCTCGTTTCGGCATGCTTTCTGTTAAATATGGTTGTTGACTGATGATGGCGGAGCTGGTTATCTTCTTCTTTTTGCAAATAGAATGGTCGAGGATGTCGAATGCATGGGTACGTGAACAATTTGGGTGAACGAGAAAAATGGTCGTTGGATTGGGGAAATGGATAGTAGAGATGGCTCGGCAGAGGCTATCGGCCGAGGTGGGAGTGGGGTGAATTAGGGCTGTTAGATCTCTAGTGGACAAATCGGATGGTCATCGGACTAGGGAGCTGCATGCACGTTTAATGGGTAGGGCAGCTTGGTCAGTCGGTAATGGTTTTCATTGCACCGCTTTCAGGCATACAGTGACAAAATCCTAGGGCCGAGTGATTCCATTCAACGATTGACACATAGCGGCAGATGAGATACAGAAACTCCTCTCATCGTGCGCCATCACTCGATTAATTTTCCAGCGTGATGAAAGTGAAGACCATCAGATCTTGGCATAGATGATCTGATAGTGGGGAGCGGTAGAGCGGGTCACCTTTATCCAATGCAATGAGAGCCGTTGGATCAGCGGGGAAGATCAATGGCAGGGATGCAATGAGGGCTTTATGAGCACGCGAGGACATATGGGTATGGTTTTATGGTTTATTTTGGGTTTCACGGTTGGGGCTAAGGTTAAGAAGGGGGTTACTTTGTCGAGTTTAGGAGGAAAATAGGGAAACAGAGGTGATGGAGAGTAAGCAAGGTAGTAGGAAAAGGGAAAATGACCCATGAGGGGCCCCTTTGAAGAAACCACCAATCAGCCCGTGCTTCCTCTTGACCTTAGGTAGTCAGCGCTGCATAGCAGGGCTAACAATATCAAACTATAATCTATCAAATGGATAATTAGACATCAACCCATTTGGAACAACAATACTTCATATTATATAAATGTAGATAGGTGACTTTTAGGGATATTACATTTTCTCTTTACATATTTTTCTTATTTTTTAAAATTCATTTTATAATTTTATTCCTTATTTTATTTTATCTTTTACTTTTCACTCTTTTAATACCCCTATTTTGATCCTTATATGATTTATTATTCTCCTTTTTTATACATTATTTTATCTTTAATGTGGTTTTATTAATTTACAATTCACATTATGTTGTACTCCAATATTATTTTAAATGATGATTTTATTTAACTTATATATAAAACTTTAACTTCAACTTAATTAATTTTATCATTTGCTATAATAAAACAACAATTATTACAACTTTGCATGCTTTGAGGGATATCATTCTTTGACTTCTAGTTGGCAATTATGGTTGTTCCGAGTTCAAATAGAGTTGAGGAAATGGGTCAAGAACATGACAGTGGCATGAATCACAAGGGCTCCCTAGACGACCATAAGTAGGACTACACAAAGGAGAATAAATTCAAACACGCAGCACCACCAACTCATGTGGGTCATAAACAAAGAAAGGAGAAGGGCCCTGATGTTGTTGAGAGGAGCTCAGGGGTTTACAATTTTCACATAACTTGGTTGGGTGGCACCTTCGCTAATTAGATTGTTGGTAGTGGCACTGGGGTTGGTCAATATCGTGCAAAGGAAGATAGGTGTTAGAGGCAATTGACCTCAAATACTTTGGAATGATGATTCCAAAAATGAAATCCGAAATAATATTGGTCTCGAGCATGGCCCATAGCATCAGGTCAAGTTGGTCACCTAAGTTATGGGAGCTACTATAATGTAGCTATCAAATTTTCCCCACTGCTTCCCAAATATGCAGGCTTTTTTAGTTGCTCACAAAATGTTCAAAGAAATTATTAAACATGATAAGTTAGGTAGTGCTATGAATGTTTGGGATGTGTTTGTCAAGATGTTTCACCAAGATGATAGATGTAGGCATGAATCTACCCCTCACTTCCGATAAAAGAAACTAGTAAAGTAGGGATCATTAGCTTTAGACCTGCCCCATTTCATAATATTTGTAAAACCTCTTTCACAAGGGTCCAACTTGGATCTTTCAGGCTTGAGCATTTGTTTGAGCATTCTATAGATACTCCTAGCTTAGAAGTGACATAAGCATGCATCAATATGAGGGTTGCAGAGTATCTAGGAAACGCCATGATATGCTATTTCAAGAAATTTAGGCCCTCTTCCTCTACCCTTAGGGACTAGATTTATGAAAATTGGACCTAGAACCTGGAGTTCATATTTCTCTCAAAGGGACTTTTTGTGGTGATCTTGAAGTTCCTTCAGTATAAGAAAAAAATGCTCCACAAAGGCTAATGGTTTTGGGGATGATGTTATAGACATATTTGGGTACTTCAACCCCAATCACATATGTCGATAAACCAAGTGCTCTTTAACCCCTAAAAGTGTTGTTTCATACCCTAAAGGATCATGGTCAATTGATTACATCATTTCCCATAAGTTCCACCTGAAAAGCTACTTAGAAATGGCCAAAATTGGACCATACTGACTGCTCCACTATCAAGGTGCGATGCATACTGGCTCCTACACTAGCCAGGTGCAATTCATACTGGAGAGGCCTTTTGTGGGGTGTGATGAGCGAGAATGGACAAATGGCTAAGACAGCCTGCTAAGTGGATGCTCATGGAATCTTTTAGAAACTTCTCCTATGACACTTGCCTCTCTGAATTCGCCGTGGGATGAGTAAGAGATCAATGAAATCTATATGTGGAACCAAGAACTATTATTGAAATGACACTAATCAAAAACCAAAAGCTGACTCACACCGTTGCAAGACATCCATAAATGGATCCCTCATCTGACAGATCTAGAGGCTGGAATTTCGTAATTTGTAAGGAAGTATTGTTGGTTTATCTTTGAAAATGAACATTTTATTGTTGGGTGATCTTGCTTTTCATGAGGTAAAGAGGGCTTTGATGCTGAGAGGATGATGCTGGATTAGACAACTAGGTTGTAATCCTCTCTTCTACTATTAATAAAGCTATTTGAGTTTTCCTCCATACAATTGTGTATTTGTGAATCTTGTTATTTGTGAATGCAATTGTATGTTCAACGTATTTGTGATTTTTCATTTTTTATGATATTATAGACCGAGATGATTTGATGGTGTTTTGTTACTTTGTCTCTATAGGTATTCTCTAAATCATGACAAGTAGGAGAGGAGTTGCAAGCTCTATCAAGGGAGAGAGAAATCAAGTAAGGAATCAAGTGGAAGATACACATTGGTCCCCTTTGCTTCTCTCTTATCTATCATACATAAAGGAAGTCACAAATTGCTTTGAATGTTTGTTTCTAAGATAGATACCAATCTTAGTGGGACTAGCAGATCGAAAAGACACTAGTTTTCCTAGAAACAAAATGGCGACTCCACTTGGGATAGAATAGTTTGTTTGTTTGTTATTTTTTTTTGCTTTATAAACTACAGAGGGAGCCTGAAGTTAGCCAAATAGCCTTCAAACTACTCTTGCTATGAAATTGCAAAGTAGATGAATGCTACTTCAGTCAATCTCTAGGTTGGTTTATGAACTGAAAATCTAACTTACAAGAATTATAAATGCCCTTGTGGTAGCTCAATAACCTCCTGAGATCATACCCCTGTACTTTGTTCTTTACTGTTCACAGTAGCTCAACCTAAATCTCTAAACTTAGCTGCAAGTTTGGGCAAAAACCCACCTCAGTTTCACTCCCTGGCCCATCGCACTATCTGTAACTAGAAACTAGTATGCACCGCACCTCTCATGTGTAGTAGGTGAGATGCATACCTGTTTCTGAGAAGCACAGGTGCGATGACTGAGTGATACTATTTCTCCCTTTGAAATTTAGTTTTTTCCTCCTTGTTTTCAGCTCAATTCAGTTGTTTTGCTGCTTATGATTAGTATCTCATTGTTGAAGGCTCCTTCCTCTACATTGTTCAACCTCATTGATTAGGATTAGTAAATGTTTTTGTGTATTTGTCTATCATTTACGATCCTTCGTCAAAAGTAGCTTAATCGAACTATTCTTTTTTGATGCAAAAGTGTCGTAATTGTCATTTTGAGTCAAAAAGAAGAGTGTCGTAAAGTCTTCCTCATCTAGATAGTCGATTGTACTTTTGTCATTATATTTGATTTGAATTGTTAATATTTGAAGTGTTGAAAGCAGTTTTCTATTCGAAATTGAAAAGTGTCGTTTAGTCTTCCTTTCATTTTGAAAAGAAATTGTTGAAGTGTTGCTTTGAAGAAAAGAGTTCAGATCTATAATTAGTTTTCCTTTTTTGCATTCTCAGACTAAGGAAATGAAAAAACAAATTCATGCATTTGCATTTTCATTTATACTGTGTGTGAAAATGATTTAGGAAAAGTGCATTTAGTGTGTGCTTTTTGATCTCTGTTGAAAGAATCGTAATCTTCTTTCCTTAGTAGCTAGGATTTTCATTGCTAAAAGGAAAACGACTGTTTATCATTTTAGATTGCATATTTAGGAATTTTACATTTACATCACACGGTGAACCTTCAAAGACAAACTTCTAAACATGATCAATTCTAAAATAAATCTTAATGAATTTAAGAACGTTTTGGAACCTAATGCAACACATTTAGAGGTCTAGGCTAGAAACATGTTCCGGCGTCATAAAACTTGGTAACTATCATTTCATCGAAGGTTGGGTGATTCCTCCTCTTTGATACAACAAGTGCTAGTACGGACTTGTGCTCCCTGTACCGTCGAGTATATATTGGGAGACCACAATAGGTTGATATCCTTTATCCATAGGAAGCCATGTCTGCCGCCCTATCGATCACAATGCACTGAACAGAGCATTCGGGAAGATTGACTGCCATACATAAGTCCTTGGTAATTTCTCTTTAATTTACCACCAAGGTGTATATTGCAGTTTTGTGATTGGTTTGGTAATCCCTCTATCTAGATCTCTAGAGTAGTCACTTTCGTTCCTTTTCGACTCATTAAAATAAAAAGGTCCATTGGAGCACTTGTCACTTTAGGCTCATTAAAAATCGAAGGTGACTAAAGTCATCTTTAGCTTTTTCTCGACACTTAAAAATCGAAAAAGCAAAGTTGTGTCAAAGTGTCATTAAAATTTATTTAATTCAGAATAGCATCCTTGTTCCTTCATTGATCTTAGGTTGAGATAATGGAGTCCACCAATCAAGGAATCCCTCTTGGGGGAAATCCTAGTCCTTTCTCTTTTTAGGGAGATATTGGTGCTCTGTATATGGCGACATTGTCCCTTCCAAGAATCACAATTGGCCTGCCAGTATGGCTATTCTCAACCTCTGTCATTCAAAATACCGTAATTCCTCAACAATCGAATTAGCAACTAGTTGATATAGAAAATGACCCTTTGCCTTCTACTTCATTTGTTTCTCCCTCCCCTTCTTCCTCTTCACTTGGTGAAAATAGTGATACTAGTAACCAAGTGGCTGAGAAGAAGAAGAAAGGGAAGGAGAAGAAGAAGAAGAATATATCAATTAAGCAAGGGGTCAACAATGAATCATCTGGTGAAAATCCACACATTAAATCTCCTAGATATCCTTGTCTAATTTGCAAAGGAAACCATTTTCATTGAGATTGTCCTTGCATTCCATGGATCTTGAGAGAATAATCTCCCCGTTCACATCATTCGGTGTCATCAACCTCTTGCTATCATGTTGAAAACACACCATCAACTAGTGAAAATGAAAGTCCTGAACATGAAAGAAAGGTCAAAACTCCATGTCTATTATGTGAAGGAGACCATCACCTTCCTCATTGTCCTTTTCTAGATGAGGCCAAGAGAATCTTGCATAATTGTCATGCTTCGCTGCAGTGACTTCCACCTGGATACAAGACATTCTTACCAAGTCCATCACTAGTTGAAAATCTGATTGACATAACTCAATCATTGGTCGAAACACCTATCATTGAAAGTGTATCTTCTGAGTCCATATCAGAACAAAGTCAGCAGGTCATGATGGAAATTGACTTGGTCTTGCCTTCAGAAGGTCCATCTTCAGATGATACAATTTCCAAAGGGAATGAGAACGATAATGTTCAAATTATTTTTGTTAATACATAGTCTAATGAGCTTGGGGGCAATCCACCCGTTCCTTTACAACATGAGGAAAATTCCCCAGTTCAAGAGGTTCATCCAGCTATTTATGTGGCACCCCCTCCAAGCAGTCTAGTCATTTTCTTCGATGGGAATCAACTAGCAAGGCCCCGCCTTCCATCTAATGTACCATTCCGAATCATAGTACAAGTTTACAAAATGGTCGTGTCTGTCACTATCATAGATGAAGGGGCTTCATTGAGTATCATTTCCTCAACTGCTTGGAAAGCACTTGGTTTGCCATCGCTTATGCTTGTTACTCAAAATTTATCAGGCTTTGATAAAGGAACCAGTCGACCATTAGGGATCCTTCCGAAGTTTTCGATACCTTTGAAAAGGAAAACCGTTCACTTGAATATGATGGTAGTCCAAGGACCATTAGATTACAATCTACTTCTTGGATGTGACTATATATATAGCATGGAAGCTATTGTTTCCACACTCTTTCAAGTGATGTGCTTCTCACATGAAGGAAAAATGGTACAGCTTATCAACCAGCTTTCATTTCCTGGTTCAAACACAATGCTAAGTCAAACATCATCCCTAAGTGTTCTCTTTGCGTCGAGAATGTCTCTTCAACCTTCATTCCATCCACCTGATTGTGGCAGGTAGTTTGGAGAATGTAACGAAGATTGGGGGCATGCACCCTGGTCTGTTTCGATAGACAAACCCAACTAAAAGGATAGTTTTCCTTACGGGTTATGTGATTGGAAGTGTTATCTCACACCATTCACTTATTCCACCCATTTTGGGGACAAAGCCAAGGAAGCGTTTTGTCTACTCTATGGACGAAACAATCTTGCCTAACTGCAAGGACTTCCATATGGTAACCTAGAGACTATCCTTTTCTCGATGCATAGGGGCATGCAAACCTTTTTATGCAAGTGAAAAATGACCAATTTCATTTCTTAGCTTTTTAGCTTTTTTAGCTTTTTAGTTTAACTTCTTAGGTTAGGCGGTTGGTCTAGAAACGTCTGCTCACTATATGGACCAAAGGAAGGGTTTTGTTTAAGACAAAACCATCCTACCTAACCTTAGTGGTTCCTTAGCTTTTTAGTTTTTTTAGCTTTGCAGTTTGGTCGTTTCTAGCCTAGATAAAAAGGCAATGAGCAATGTTTCTGGAAGGTTCAAGCTCATTAAAAAATAAACCCGCTACTGAGCATATCTTAACACAAGGTTTAAGATCATTAAAAAATAAACCGCATTTAGTAAATGACCTCTCTGATTGCCATGCCATCAGCCTTTTTGAGCCTAGGTTGTGTTCTACCATTTCCTCATTCTTTTGAACAATCATACACTTCCACTTGATTATTTACCCTTTTGAGGAACACCTGCGACGAGTGATTTTATTAGCCACCCTCTTCACACCTCCATGTTTTGAGAAGTTCCAAACCTACCTGGAACGATTTGCTACCCGAAAACACCACTCGTTCCTGAAAAACGAGCCTATTTTAAACTCTTTTTAGACTCGTTAAATATGAAACGATTGTCGAGCTATTGGCCTTTCTAGCTCGTTAAAGAAAGGAGAAGTGCCATCCCTCTTGTATTTTAATCTTTTTGGACCTGAGGGATTATACCACAAAATGATCGAGCACTTGTTTTTTCGGCTCACTAAAGCAATAAAAAAATTGTCCCTTATGTATTATTTTATACTTATTCGGACTTAAGGGGTTATGCTAGGAAAAAGGATTGTTGGAGTTCCCTTTTCGTCCCTTTTCAAACTCTGTAAACATGAAAAGGACTGAGTTATCCTTGTCATTAAACTCATTAAAACAATAGCGAGAAACTTTTCCACCCAGACAAGAATGAGTTTCACTATTGCTAGGCTCGCTAAAACATAGCGACAGGTTTGCCCAAAGGGAAAATTATAGAACAAGCATATGTTATCCTCCTCAAGCTTAACAAAAATAAAGAGGTATTGGTCATCAATGACTGGGGAAAAAAGAAAGAAAACTTGAAGATTTTTGTTGGTAGTAGGTCACTCTTGAACATGACACTTTCACTCCATCACCATGATTGAGTCAGGTTGTGTTATTCCATTCGCCGGTCATATCACCGTCGGTCCTTCATACCATCCATCTTTTGGGGTTAACACTACCAATCCATCTCAGTGTTGCCGATACGTTCAAGAGAAGTCATTCAGAGAATTCACCATCCAGCTAATGTCTCATCCACTGCAATGCCTTCACCCTCCATTTTTCATGATCGCCATTCTTGAAACATGTATCATCAGATTGTTTTCACCTCTAGAAAATTATTTTCTTCGTTTCGTGTCGCAGATGTGGGATACATCAAGGCCCTCCTACGATGGCTCACTTCTTGTTGACATCATCTCATTATCTAAGAAGGTGACTTAGAAATGACCCTTTTAGTACTTTGAAGCTTGCATGCCTCAATGGCAAGTTTCTCACTTTCGGCGATAGGTTCACATCAATGGCCTTTGATCGAAAGATTTTACGTGGTGTTCGACATTGGATCATATATTCACACCATGTGAATTCTACTGTAGTACCTTGAGGGTCATTAACATTATCGGTGATTCCTCTTGCACTTGTTAACAACTCACATCATTGGCTGGTAATTAGGCGAAGTCCTTCCATGTTCGACTTCATGACATCTTTTCACATGGATTGACTTGTACATTGGGCGAGGATTGAATGAGTTTGAAGACCTTAGATCTAGTTTCATCCATCCAAGTTGTGATATATTTAGGAATATAAAGACATCAAATGTATGCATAAGTTGCATAGATGGTCATCCAAGCGAGCGACGCTGACCCTTCATATGAAGAATCACTAGTCTACAACTGCAAACAATTATCTGTTCTATGTACATGAAAATGAATTTAGAGAGCTGAGCATGGGAATGCCTGCCTCAGCTAGGTCATGAAAAATTTGTGATGATGATGTATTGCATTGTATCGTATGCAGGTCACCTTCCAGTTCAAATTCCTCGGATCCTCATGATAAAACATTTCACCTGACATCAAAAGATTTATGACCTCATGCTTTAGGGGCAACTATTATAGACATATTTGGGTACTTCAACCTCAATCACATATGTCGATAAACCAAGGGCTCTTTAACCGCTAAAAGTGTTGTTTCATACCCTAAAGGATCATGGTCAACTAATTACATCATTTCCGAGAAGTTCCACTAGAAAAACTACTCAGAATTGGCCAAAACTAGACCATACTGACTGCTCCACTGTCAAGGTGCGATGCATACTAGTTCCTACACTAGCTAGGTATGATGTATATTGAAGAGGCCTTCTGTAGGGTGTGATGAGTGAGAATGGACAAATGGCTGAGACAATTTGTTAAGTGGATGCTCATGGAATCTTCTAGAAACTTCTCCTATGACACTTGCCTCTCTGAATTTGCCCAGGGATGAGTAAGAAATCAATTAAAACTTGAAGTCAAACCAAGAACTATCAGCAGAATGACACTAATCAAAAACCCAGATCTGACTCATACCCTTGCAAGACATCTATAAATGGATCCCTCAACTAAGATATCTAGAGGATGGAATTTCGTAATTTGTAAGGAAGTGTTGTTGGTTTATCTTTGAGAAGGAACATTGTATTGTTGGGTGATCTTGCTTTTCATGAGGTGAAGAGGGCTTTGATGTTGAGAGGATGATCTTGGATTAGACAACTGGGTTGTAATCCTCTTTTCTATTATTAATAAAGTTCTTTGAGTTTTCCTCCATACAATCATGTATTTGTGACTCTTGTTATTTGTGAATGCAATTGTATGTTCAGTGTATTTCTAATTCTACATTGTTTATGATATTATAGATTGAGATGCTTTGATTGTGTCTTGTTATTTTCTCTCTATAGGTATTCTCTAAATCATGACAAGTAGGAGAGGAGTTGCAAGCTCTATCAAGGGAGAGAGAAATCAAGCAAGGAATCAAGTAGAAGATCCAGGTTGGTCCCTTTTACTTCTCTCTTATCTATCATACATAAAGGAAATCGCAAATTTCTTTGATTGTTTGTTTCTAAAATAGCTACCAATCGTAGTGGGACTAGTAGATCGAAAAGACACTAGTTTTCCCAAAAATAAAATGGCGACTCTGCCGGGGATTGAATAGTTTGTTTGTTTGTTATTGTTGTTTTCTTTATAAACTATAGACGGAGCCTGAAGTTAGCCAGATAGCCTTCAAACTACTCTTTCTATGCAATTGCAAAGTAGATGAATGCTACTTCAGTCAATTTTCGGGTTGGTTTATGAACTGAACATCTAATTTACAAGCATTCTAAATGCCCTTGTGGTAGCTCAATAACCTCGTAAGATAATACCCCTGTACTTTGTTCTTTATTGTTCATAGTAGCTCAGCCTAAATCTTTGAACTTAGCTGCAAATTTGGACAAAAACCCACCTCAGTTTCGCTCCTTGGCCCATCACACTATCTGTAACTAGAAACCAGTATGCATCACACCTCCCATGTGTAGCAGGTGAGATGCATCCCTGTTTCTGAGAAGCACAGGTGCGATGACTGAGTGATACTATTTCTCTCTTTGAAATTTAGTTTTTTCCTCCTTGTTTTCAACTCTATTAAGTTGTTTAGCTGCTTATGATCAATATCGCATTGCTGAAGCCTCCTTCCTTTACATTGTTTAGCTTCCATTGATTAGGATTAGTAAATGTTTTTGTGTATTTGTCTATCATCTACGATCCTTCGTCAAAAAGTAGCTTAATCGAATTGTTGTTTTTTGATGCAAAAGTGTCGTAATTGTCATTTTGAGTAAAAAAGAAGAGTGTCGTAAAGCCTTCCTCCTCTAGATAGTCGATTTTACTTTTGTCATTGTATTTGATTTGAATTGTTAATATTTGAAGTGTCGAAAGCAATTTTCTATTCAAAATCGGAAAGTGTCATTTAGTCTTCCTTTCATTTTGAAAATAAATTGTCAAAATGTCACTTTGAAGAAAATAGTTCAGATATATACTTAGTTTTCCTTTTTGGCATTCTCACACTAAGGAAATGAAAAAACATATACATGCATTTGCATTTGCATTTATACTGTGTGAAAAAATGATTTAGGAAAAGTGCATTTAGTGTGTGCTCTTTGCTCTCTGTTGAAAGAATCGTAGTCTTCTTTCCTTAGTAGGTAGGATTTTCATTGCTAAAACAAAAACAATGATTGTTTATCATTTTAGATTGCATATTTAGGAATTTTACGTCTACATCACGCGGTGAACCTTGAAAGGAAAACTTGTAAACAAGATCAACTCTAAAATCAATCTCAATGAACTTAACAATGCTTTGGAACCTAATGCAACACATTTAGAGGTCTAGGCTAGAGACGTGTTCTGGCATCGTAAAACCTGGTAAATATCATTTTGATCGAAGGTTGGGTGATTCCTCCTCTTTGATACGACAAGTGCTATTACGGACTTGTGCTCCCCGTACTGTTGAGTATATATTGGGAGACCACAATAGGTTGATATCATTTATCCATAGGAAGCTGTCCCTGCCGCCCTATCGATCGCAATGCACTGAACACAGCATTCGAGAATATTGATTGTCCGACATAAGTCCTTGGTAATTTCTCTTTAATTTACCACCAAGGTGTTTATTGCAGTTTTGCAATTGTTTTGGTAATCCCTCCATCTAGATCTCTAGAGTAGTCACTTTCATTCCTTTTTGACTCCTTAAAAAAAAAAGTCCATCTGAGCACTTGTCACTTTAGGCTTACTACAAATTGAAGGTGACTAGAGTCGTCTTTAGTGTTTTCTCGACTCTTAAAAATTGAACAAAGAAAAGTTGTGACAAAGCATCAATAAAATTTATTTTATTCGGAATAACATCCCCATTCCTTCATTGATATTAGGTTGAGATAATGGAGTCCACCAATGAAGGAATCCCTCTTGGGGGAATTCCTAGTGCTTTCTCTTCTTGAGTAGATATTGGTTCTCCGTATATGGCTACATTGTCCCTTCCAGGAATCACAATTGGCCTACCAGTATGGCTATTCTCAACCTCTGTTGTTCAAAATATTGTAATTCCTCAGCAATCGAATCAACAACCAGTTGATACCAAAAATGACCCTTCACCTTGTACTTCGTTTGTTTCTCCCTCCCCTTCTTCCTCCTCACTTGGTGAAAATAGTGATACTAGTAACCAAGTGGTTGAGAAGAAGAAGAAGAAGATGTCAGTTAAGCAAGGGGGCAACAATGAATCATCTAGTGAAATCCACACATTAAATCTCCTAGATATACTTGTCTAATTTGTAAAGGAAACCATTTTAATCGAGACTGTCCTTGAATTCTGCGAATCTTGAGAGAATGGTCTCCTCGTTCACACCATCTGGTGTCATCAACCTCTAGTGATCATGTTGACAGCATACCATCAACTAGTGAAAACGAAAGTCCTGGATAGGAAAAAAGGTCAAAATTCCATGTCTATTATGTGAAGGAGACCATCACCTTCCTCGTTGTCCTTTTCTAGATGAGGCCAAGAGAATATTGCATAATCATCCTACTTCACTATAACAACTTCCACCTGGATACAAGAAACTCTTACCTAGTCCATCGCTAGTTGAAAATCTGACTGACATAACTCAATCGTTGGTCAAAACACCTATCATTGAAAGTGTGTCTTCTGAGTCCATACCAAACCAAAGTCAATAGGTCGAGATGGAAATCGACCCAGTGTTCCCTTCAGAAGGTCCACCTTCAGATGATACAATTTCCAAAGGGAATGAGAATGATACCTTTCAAATTCATTTTGTTAATACAGAGTCTAATGAGCTTGGGGGCAATCCACCCGTTCCTTTACAACAGGAGGAAAATTACCTAGTTCAAGGGGTTCATCCAGCCATTTATCCGGTACCCTCTCCGAGCAGTCTAGTTGTTTCCTTCAATGGGAATCAACTAGCAAGACCCCGCCTTTCGTCTAATGTACCATTCTGAATCATAGTACAGGTTTACAAAATTATCGTGTCTGGCACTATTATAGATGAAGGGGCTTCAGTGAGTATCCTTTCCTCAACACCTTGGAAAGTGCTTGGTTCACCATCGCTTATGCCTGTTACTAAAAATTTCTAAGGCTTTGACAAAGGAACCAGTCAATGATTAGGGATCCTTCTAAAGTTTCTGATAACCTTGAAAAGGAAAACAGGTCACTTGAATGCGATGGTAAACCAAGGACCATTAGATTATAATATACTTCTTGGGCGTCACTATATATATAACATGGAAGCTATTGTTTCCAGACTCTTTCGAGTGATGTGTTTCCCACATGAAGGCAAAATGGTACAACTTATCGACCAACTTTCATTTTCCGGTTCAAACAAAACGCTGAGTCAAACATCATCCCTAAGTGGTCTCTTTGCGTCGAGAATGTCTCTTCAACATTTATTGCATCCAACTAATTTTAGCGAGTAGTCTGGTGAATGTAATGAAGCTTAGGGGGCATGCACCCTAGTCTTCTTCGATAGACAAACCAAGCTGAAAAGATAGGTTTCTTGACAAATTATGTCATTGGAAGTGTTATCTCACACCACTCACATTTGTCCACCCATTTCGGGGACAAAGCCAAGGAAACGTTTTATTTGCTCTGCAGATGAAACAATCCTACCTAATCGCAAGGACTTCCATATGGTAACCTAAAGACTCTCCTTTTCTTGATGCCTGGGGGCATGCAAACCTTTTTATGCAAGTGAAAAATGACCAATTTCATTTCTTAGCTTTTTAGATTTTTTAGATTTTTAGTTTAACTTATTAGGTTAGGAGGTTGGTCAAGAAATGTCTGCTCGCTAAACGACCAAAGGAAGGGTTTTGTTTAATACAAAACCATCCTACCTAACCTTAGTAGTTCCTTAGGTTTTCAGTTTTTTTTATCTTTGTAGTTTGGTCGTTTCTAGCCTACATAAAAAGCCAATGAGCAATGTTTCCGCAAGGTTCAAGATCGTTAAACAATAAACCCAATACTAAGCATATGTTAATGCAAGGTCCAAGCTCATTAAAAAATAAACCCACCTTCAATAAATGACCTCTGTGATTGCCATGCCATTAGCCATTTTGAGCCTTGGTTGTGTTCTACCATCACCTCTATTCTTTTGGCCGATCATACACTTCCACTTGACTGTTTACCCTTTTAAGGAATAGGTCCGATGAGTGTTTATGTTAGCCACCCTCTTCACACCACCATGTTTTGAGAAGTTCGAAACTTACCTAGAACAAGTTGCTACCTGAAAACACCACTTGTTCCTCAAAAAACGAGTCTCTTTTAAACTCTTTTTAGACCCACTAAATATGAAAATATTGTCGAGCTATTGGCTTTTATAGCTCATTAAAGAAAGGGGAAGTGCCATCCCTCCTATATTTTAATCCTTTTGGACCTGAGGGATTATCCCATAAAAAGATCAAGTGGTTGTTTTTTCGGCTCGCTAAAGCAATCGAAAAATCATCCCTTACATATTATTTTATAATTTTTTGGACTTAAGGGATTATGTTACGAGAAAAGACTGCTAGAGTTTCCTTTTCATCCCTTTTCAAACTCTCTAAACATGAAAAGGTCTGAGTTATCCTTGTCGTTAAACTCGTTAAAACAATAGCAACAAACTTGTCCACCGAAACAAGAAAAAGTTTCACTATTGCTAGGCTCGCTAAAACATAGCGACAGGTTTGCCTGAAGGGAAAATTATAGAACAAGCATATGTTATCCTCATCAAGCTTGACAAAAACAAAGAGGTACTAGTCAGCAATGACTAGGGAAAAAGGGAATAAAACTTGAACAATTTTATTGGTAGCAGGTCGCTCTTCAATATGACGCTTTCACTCCATCACCATGATTGAGTTAGGTTGGGTTATTCCATTCGCCGGTCATATCACCATTGGTCCTCTATACCATCCATCTTTTGGGGTTAACGCTACCAATCCATCTTAGTGTCACCAATATGTTCAAGAGAAGTCATTCAGAGAATTCACCATCCAGCTAACACCTCATCCACTGCAATGCCTTCACCCTCCATTTTCATGACCACCATTCCTGAAACTTGTATCATCTAATCATTTTCACCTCGAGAAAATCATTTGCTTCATTTCGTGTCATAGATGTGGGATACATCGATGGGTCACTTCTTGTTGACATCAGCTCATTATCCAAGAAGTTAACTTAGAAGAAACCCTTTTAGTACTTTGAAGCTTGCATGCATCAATGGCAAGTTTCCCACTTCCAGCGACAGGTTTACATCAATGGCCTTTGACTGAAAGATTTTATGTCGTTGATCATATATTCACACCATGTGAATTGTACTGTAGTACCTTGAGGGTCATTAACATTATCGTTGATTCCTCTCACACCTATTAAGAACCCGCACCATTAGCTGGTAATCAGACAATGTCTTTCCATGTTCGACTTTAGGACATCTTTTCACATGGATCGACTTGTACATCTGGCGAAGATTAAATGATTTTGAAGACCCCTGATCTAGTTTCATCCATCTGGGCTGTGATATTCAAGAACATAAAGACATCAAATGTACACAGAAGTTGCATAGATGGTCATCCAAGCCAGGGACGATGACCCTTCATATGAAGAATCACCAGTCTGCAACTGCAGATGATTATCTGTTCTATGTACATGAAAATGAATTTATAGAGCTGAGCATGGGAATGCCCGCCTCAGCTAGGTCATGAAAATTATGTGATGATGATGTATTGTATTGTATCTTATACAGGTCACCTTCCAGTTTGAATTCCTCGGATCCTCGTGGTAAAGCATTTCACCCAACATCAAAATATTTATGACCTCATGCTTTAGGGGGCAAATGTTATAGACATATTTGGGCACTTCAACCCCAATCACATATGTCAATAAACGAAGGGCTCTCTAACCGCTAAAAGTGTTGTTACATACCCTAAAGGATCATGGTCAACTGATTACATCATTTCCTAGAAGTTCCACCTGAAAAACTACTCAGAACTGGAAAAAACTAGACCATAGTGACTGCTCCACTATCATGGTGTGATGCACACTGGCTCCTACACTAGCCAGGTGTGATGCATACTAAAGAGTCCTTCTATAAGGTGCGATGATCGAGAATGGACAAATGGTTGAGACAGTTTGCTGAGTGGATGGCCATGGAATGTTCTAGAAACTTCCCCTATGACATTTGCCTCTCTGAATTCGCCTAGGGATGAGTAAGATATCAATGAAATATCCAAGTGGAACCAAGAACTATCAGTGGAATGACACTACTGAAAAGCCCAAAGCTGACTCACACCCTCGCAAGGCAACTATAAATGGATCCCTCATCTGAGAGATCTAGAGGTTGGAATTCCATAATTTGTAAGGAAGTGCTATTGGTTTATCTTTGAGAAGGAACATTGCATTGTTGGGTGATCTTTCTTTTCATGAGGTGAAGAGGGATTTGATGTTGAGAGGATGATGATGGATCAAATAGCTGGGTTGCAACCCTCTCTTCTATTATTAATAATGTTTTTTGAGTTTTCCTCCACACAATCGTGTATTTGTGAATCTTGTTATTTGTGAATGCAATTGTATGTTCAATGTATTTCTGATTCTGCATTATTTATGATATTATAGATCAAGATGCTTTGATGGTGTTTTGTTACTTTGTCTCTACATGTATTCTCTAAAGTGGGACAAGTAGGAGAGGAGTTGCATGCTCTATCAAGGGAGAGAGAAATCAAGCAAGGAATCAAGTGTAAGATCCAAGTTGGTCCCCTTTGCTTCTCTCTTATCTATCATACATAAAGGAAATCGCAAATTTCTTTCATTGTTTGTTTCGAAGATAGCTACCAATCTTAGTGGGAATAATAGATCAAAAAGACACTAGTTTTCTCGAAAACAGATGAGCTGGTGCTTCAGTGAAGCCATGCTTTCCAAAATTTAATCCTCATGATGCTTCCATACTATTTCACCTATGGAAAGTTTAATTGGAAGATTTGATAAAGTAGACGAGGAAGTATTTTTGAAAGACATTTTCACCTATGTCTATGTATGTATTAAAATAGACCTCAATAAAGGCCAACCGCATAAAATAGAGCTCAAGTGGCTGGGAAATGTGTATTCCCAACCCTTGTTTTATGAAAATACAACTTTTCGATGTAGGAATCACCAACATGCTAAACACCTTCAAAATATATATCCCTTTTTGAAAGGGGCTTCCTCCTTGTAGGGATCTAAGAACTCTATCCATAGTTGGAGGGATCCTAAGGAAAGAAAGTGATCCAAAGATTTAGTTGGATAGGGAAGAGAAAGCCCACAACATCCAAAGTTAGATTTAGGTAAGTCAAGGCCCCAGCTTCTACTGCAACTCGAAGGGAATCATCTCATTCCCCGACAGGGTTAAATCATTTGAGGAAGGAGTAAGAAGGAGCTTCAGCCATAACTTCGGTGACAACAAGCGAGCACAAAAGAAACCATGAATGAAATCTCTATGACAGTGTCAAGGAAATGAAAAACACGATTGACTCCATGGCACTACAAGTATTTCATTGTAATGAGGTCATCGAACTAGCTTTTGTTGGGCTTCATAATTGAACATGTTGGATTAACGTTTGAGGGCCAAAAGAGAAAAAATAAAAACTAGGGTCTTGTCTTAGAGAGTTAATTCATAGAATGTGAGATTTTTTGAGAATTTCCATTTTTGATAAATGATGTACCTCCATTTTACGTTGATCTTGGCACCCCTCTTTGGGGATTTCTCATGGTACTGGGCTAGGGTAAAAGGGGGTTTCTATGTGGTTTTCTAAGTATCATTTGGCTCTTGGGCATGTAGTCAAGAAAATTTCATCCTCAGAAGATCTGCATAAAATCCAAGTAATCATGATTCTCCAAAGGAATACAATTGCTACAATTTAAAAAAATAAATAAAACAACTATTATAAAAGTGACAATCTACATATATATTTTCCTCTCATAAGGAATACATCTTTCTTACAAAAAAAAAAAAGAAACTATTATCATATAAATTGTGCACTATAAAATATAGACTAACATTAAACCAACATATTAAAAAACAAAAGTGCTAATTATAACTATCTTTATTCATTTTATAGTTTTGTTTTTATTTAAATAATATTTCATTCTTTCCATATTTCTAATTTGCTTTTACATATTATCCTTCACTACCTTTACTTTCATGCTAATTATTTTATATTTTGTTATTTCTCATCTTCTTTTAAGATTAGTTTTTTTTATTTTTTCTCTTCTTCTCTTTTTATTTACTTTACTATTTATTCTAATAGTTTTTCTTCTATACCTAATTATGTTTCTATTTTTCTTTATTATTTTTATTTTTCATATTTTATTACTTACAACATTACATATCATATTGATATTAAAGGTGTTGGGTTTCATTAACTTAAAATATTTGTGAAGATAACATTATTTTGATATTTAATGTGTTTAATTTAGATTCATACATGAATTTAAAATAAAACCAAAAATCCAACTTATTGAATTTTTGTATTGTTTTCTTTCCTTTTATTTTCTTCTTTCAGAGTTTTATTCCTACTCAATAATAAGTTTATATTAAGGCTAATTATGTAGTTCCATCCACTAATAAATATTTAAAATATAGATTCATATATTAATTTACGGTAAAACCAAAAATCCAAAATACTTAATTTTTATAGTTTTTTCCCCTAGTTTTTACTCTACTTACTTAAAATTTCATTATGATATTTACATTCCTAGAGTTTGTCCTTTACATATTTTTATAGTTCATTTTTTTTATTCCACTTTTTTTTTTTAATTCTATATTTATATTTATTTATTATTTTATCTTATAGTTTTTTTTACTTACAACTACTTTTATTTAGTTTTTATATCTTTCTTTATTCTGTAATAATTTTATTTTTCTTCGTTCTCTGGGATAGTATTCTCATTTTATTTATTTTTAATTTTTAATTTATACTTTAGTTTATCTTAATTGTTTTTTTTTATTTTTCATATTAGATGTTTATTTTTTATTATTTTTTTTTTTATCATTTTATTTTAGTTCTAATATTTTAATATTTATATTTTATTATTTATATATTTAAAATGTCTGGTTTAATTAATCTATAATAGTTATTTAATGTTAACTCACACGCACACATACATTCACATTTAACATAATAAAAGAGGAAAATAAATTTGTATTGAGTTTAATATCCATTTATATCAACTTAATCTGTTTTATCAATATATAGTATAAAAACTTCCATAGGGATAGCCCAATCAATCATAGCTATGGTATGAAGTATTATATAAACCCTAAAATCAAAGCCCAAATTTCTTTTGGGTGAGATTAACAAAAAAAACCTATATTCTTTTATTTGTTATTTACATACTCTCTCTATATATACATTCCTTATTTTTGTTTATCTTCAAAAAAATTTACTTTTCACTATTATTATTTTTGTTATTATCACTATTTTATATATATTTTCGTTTTTACATCATTTTATTTTAGTCTTATATAATTTTATTGTCAATTTTTTCTTTTTCTTTTTTATCTTATTATTTTTTTTCTTCTCTTTTTTGTAAGTCCCACATTGTTGAAGCTACATAATGGTCATTTCCAAAAATAATACCTAAATATGTATTTAACGTCTAGGAGTTCCTTAAAAGCACACAGATCATTGTCAACCCACCTGGATGTTTTTATCCTCATATTTATTATTTGTATTTTATTTATCATACTCACATCTATTCTAATTTTCAAAATCTTTGCCACACTACCCATTTCTAGACTTTATAATATAGCAAAATTATGAGGATCTCGGACCTTTTATCGGCCTTTTTTTCAATCATAGAAATGAAATATTAAAAAACCTCAACTAATCTCTTACTTTCTTAATGTCCAATAGACTACATTCCTAATAATCATCATTATCATTATCTTAGTGGACTTTAATTATCATCATTATCATCATTGCTATTTACATTATTGATATTTAAAATGTTGAAATCATTAACTTTTCGGGTTTTATTATGTCTACTTGTGTAGGTTTATTTATTAATTTGAACTTAGTTGATTTTATCAATCTCTATTATAAAATATTTTTTATCCCTTATCTACCTGGCTAAGAGCTGAAGGAAATAGGTTAATAGCCCAAGAGATAGAGGCATTTGGCACGAGATTAACAACCCAAGGCCTAGAGGCATTTGGAAGGAGTGAAAGCAAAATTAACAACACAAGAGCTAGATGGATTTGGTAGGAGTGAAAGCCTACCCCCTACTAACCCTTACGAACCACTAGTGAGTCAATCCAAGTGGTTTGGTTTTCCTTCAATAACAATGATGAGTAAACATGCATTGTGGAATAGCAACTAGAGATGGTTATGGCACGATTAGTTTGACAAGTAAATTATGATAGGTTTTCCCATACATTCCACTAATATTTTCTCTAAAATAAAATTTGTATAACACAACTCCTTAGAGCTACATATATACATTTAATTATAATCTAAATTATTTTTATTAAAAAATAATACCTATAAAAGCATTATGCATCTCTTTATACTCAAATATAAAATACTTTCATTACAATATTAATTATTTTTACCTCATTATATATATAACATATTTTTATTTAATTTTATTATTCATGAAACTCGTAATATCTCATATCATTTCTAATATATTAAATATAAAAATAATATATTAAAATATTTTATTCTGATAACCTTTATAATTTTTCAATGATGGACAGGTTAACTACGTATGCGGTGAATGATAATCCTGGCCATCTTAAAAGATCAAAATATCCACCACTGCAAAAAGGCGAAGAGTTTTAATGATAATATCTATTTAAAAGAAAACCAGGGGTTTTGAAGATAATTTTAGTTTTGAAAAAAAATCACTGCCACCGCTAATAGTATAAACCAGGCATGACCAGATTGTGAGTCAACAGATTATCATAGCACTGCATTATGGGTGGTTACGACCGCTAATAGTATAAACCAGGCATGACCAGATTGTGAGTCAACAGATTATCATAGCACTGCATTATGGGTGGTTACGGGAGAGCCAAATATCCATCCAGCAATGTAGAAATGCCAAGCAGCGAACCATGTTCATGGCGCTCTCCGCCGCCATTGATTTTTTAAAATTTTTTTTACCTTCATTGATTGATACGAAAAAGTCATTTAGAATTTTACTTGGGAGTAGAAAATCTCATTTAGAATTGTATTTCGGGATGGTGATGGACAATTACACGACTGTGGCACCATCTAGAAATCAAATCGATGGTGACCATCATGGTGGTTTGTTCTCTGCATCTATTCACCTATTCCATATACAGGAGTTTATTCCATATACAGGGTAGTTTCTCACAATGTGTATCGGTCAGTATGGGTCACCCTAATTTACTTCACCTTAGTGTATGGTCGGTATGGGTAACTCTACTCTAAAATTTGGAAGTTTTGTGGTTTGAAATAATGTTTTGTATAATATATTTTTTAAAATGTTTTATATCTGAATTTTGTTTAATTTTGTATTTTGTTTAAGTTATGGGTTCTGTCAAACTTAAAAAAAGAAAATTTTGAATTTTAAAATAGATTCTAAAGAGATTTATAGCAATTTTTTTATTATGTATATAGATGTATTTTTTTAATTTAAAATTGAAATTTTTCGATTTTGAAATTTTTTCTCCATATTTTTTTTAGAAAATGTTTACATTTTAAAGATTTATTCTAAATAAATTCTAAATTAAAATAAATGTATGGCAATTTTATAATATTAATTATATTTAGTATAAATTTCATGTGTTATATATATATATATTATGATGTTCTTATCTTTCATTTTATTAAAGTATTGTATTATATATTTTTATAAATATTTCTTGATAATTAATTAAATTTAAATATAAAATTATAAGATATAATGATTATACACATGTATCTATTTTCTTACGCATGCGTGCATAGACTCTTTGATGCAGGGTAGGCCTGCATATAACCAGGATCTTTTTTCTCTCATGCATATAAAAGCATCTTCAACATCAAGCTTCGAAATTCCCCATTCCAGCTATTCCCCAAACACTTTCAATATGTGGAAGCATTTAAACATATGCAATAAAATCATAAACCCGACAATCTTCACACAAAGGTTCCTTCATGAATGGAAATCTTTTCCCTCCTAATAGTACGAAACCACACACTCCACAATCAACTTTCCATGGGATTAAACCTAAGCTTCAATACAATCCCAATTTAAAAACTTCATGCAGAAGTTTGTCAAACACCACTAAAATATTAAGAATTTAACAAATCTACTCTATCTCCGTTCTTTAAGCGCGCCCTTGCCTTTTTAAAACAAACTTGACATTGGTTAAATAGCCAACCCATTCAACGCCATAATAAACCATCGTTTCAGCTATCAATCTAAATCTTCGACCAGATTCAACTTAATTAAAGATCAAAGCCCGACGTAAACAACTATCCAGCCATTCAATTTACTTACCCCTCATCCAACAATAATGTAGGATCTCAGCGCTATGTTATTCATCGATTTCAACTCACTTCAGGTTCGTTCAACCCTGGTTTCATCTTTGTGCAACTGTGGAAGGCTTTTCTCTACTTCCAAAACTCTTAATCAGAGCTATTTCTCATACAAAATCACCACTGATTTGGTCCTTAATTCCACGTTCGAACTCAGAATTTCATGTGTGTCCTGTTCTTCTCTTAATACGTTATGATTATCTGAACATAACTCAGCACAAATTCTCATGCCAATGTCATTGTAAACATAACTACGCAAACATAATCACGCAGTTTATAAAATCGATTCCAGTTTCACATAAATATCGCCCTTGAGTTCTGATTCCTCATATCGATCATTCATCCACACATTCTGGTATTGTCTTAAGTCGCTTCAATGTTGACTTATGCAAATAAGTGTCCCCAGCCAATTACATTAGCGTTTTTATCAAACTATAATAAATGAAATTACAGTGGCGACAGTTATATGTTTTAACAATAAAAGAAATGAACCAAACTGTACAATAAACAGTAAAGCATCAAGCAGATATAACTCAATACACAGCGTAGTCAATTATCGAATACATCTATCCATACTAATAGAAAATCTTGAGTTTAGAATGGCGAGAGGAAAATTCAATGATAATTCTTCTGGCACAATGCCCTCTCTAATGAGAGTTTTTCCTGTGACTTTATTTTTATACATACATAAGGGATAGGTCTTCTCAGACCTTATCTTTTACAAAATGATGCAGGAGCATCAAGAACCTCTTCATCTGTAAATATGGAATAAAAAGGGGGTGTGATTATTTTAAATATTTTGTTATTTTTAATAAAATAGGGAGTGTTTTTAGGCATAAAAGCAATAGATGTGGATAAGGAAGGCTTTTCTATTTTAGAACACAAAAAAAGATGGGAAAAAGCCTCAAGATGCTTTTACCATATGTATGCATTGCATGTAGACTCTTAGAGCTTTTAGTTGGGTGATTCTAGATCATGCTTAGTTTTTATAAATTATGTATCCTCAAAGACATTGAAGATCAGAGAGATGGAGTGAGAGTGAGGAGGAAGAATGAGAGGCCATGAATAGGCCATGATTTCTATTGTAAATATTTTATTTCTTAATTAATTAATTCAATGATTTGTGTGCATATGTTTTGTTTGAAATTTCAGAGCTTTTAACATTTATCAGGGATAATATGCTGGCATAGTCTTTTATCATGTAAATTGATGGCATGGAAGAGTTTTACTATTTCTTACGTTAGAGATTGGACGTTGAAGGAGTAAACTTTCATATACAGAAATTGTGAAATGGTTTCATAACCATAAATAAAAAGATAACTTTTGCTATTGGGCAATTATTTGAGGTGCATGCTTTATATGCATGAGTGGAGGAAAGATCTTGGTTGATTGCAGGCCAGCCCTTCATCACAAAAGAAGGCTTTTTCCTTTTTACATAACGGTTTAAAGCGTGAAGCTTTATTCTCCATTATTATCCTAATTTTTAAACTGAAAAAGATAACATGCTTTATTCTTATCCTATTTTAACTAAGAAAATATAGAAATTGCAGGCTAAAGGATCCCACTCCTTTGCCTGTAGATTTTTTTTTTTTTAATTTTTGGAATGAGTGGGAAGGCTTTTTCCTTCTGAGTCGCATGCTCCTGCATCATAATTCCAAGGTTGAAAATGATCATGATCTCCTGATCATGCATTTTAAGTCTTTGTCCTTGTCTTCTAGGATCCCACACTTTTTTCTGCAAGTCATCATCTCTTGTTGCTTGCTGCTTTTCTCCAGGTCTCCATATCTTATGTTGTCTTGCTCCACTAGCTGCACTTTCACAGTCTGTCCATGTTTTCATTTTGCTGCTTCCCTTTTGTTTTATCGCTGCTGGCCTCTTCCAAGATACTCTCATCATCATCCGCCTCATCAGTGCAATTTCTTTGTCTAACAGATTTTCTCCAGCATCTTCAATAACACCTGTACTCACAAAACAATTGTTAGAATAAAAAAAACAAGGCATCAGTGCCTTACTTCCCTCTGCCACCATTTCAGTATACTGATCCCAATCATTCTTGAGATTATCACTCAGTGTATCCTCAGCATCATCTTCTCCGAGAATGCCTCTGTGTTCTGTTTCATAAAAATGAATCTCTTTATTTTTATTCATCTCTGTCTTTATATTCTGAATACTCATCTTTTGTACTTCTAGTCTCTTCTCTAGAACACTTAACTCATGCCATAAACCTGTCATCTCTTTTGAGAAACTTTCTGTGCAACCTTCAATACTTTCACAAGCCAAGCTTCCTGTTGTTACCATCTCATCATTTGTTATCCAAACATAATTCTGATTCTCAACTCCTGCAATAAACTCAGTTATCTGTCCATCACTTAATAGAAACAATTTGTCATTATCAACATTTATAAGAAATTGACCATCATCATGTATCATCTCTGCATTCATACATAAACTTTCAGTTTGCACTAGATGTTCAACAGTATCAACTGTTACTTCCCTTATCTGCGCTTCAGACTGATTCACTTCTTCTGCATCCATAAGAACTTCCTCTTCTGTTGTAACAATTTAACAGGGTTGCACATCCTCCTCAGTAAAACCTGTCATCACATCACAATTGTCAGCTACAAAAATACATGGTTTTACATTATCCAGTTGATCTGGATTTACCCAATAACTCAAGAAATCGTCAATGATCTTCTCCTTAGTTTCACCAATGGAAACCTCCTCCGCACCTGCAAACATACACAACTCATCAGTTTTAAAACCACAAGACTTTTTAGTCTTGACTGCTTCCTCCAACATTTTCCTTTGAACATATCTGCGTGTGGAATCTTCAAATTCCCTCTCTGGCTCAAGAACTCTAAGTCCCTTTTTCATCAAGGCAATCACAATTTGCCTCAACCTCCTCTATAATTGTCGCCAAATCACTCTCTTTCCCTTCAGTGGAAAGATCCATTTTCCCTTCTGATTTTCCTGCTCTTGCAGCCATTCTTCTAGTACCTGCAACTATACCTTTATTACTGCAATCTCTCTTTCTCGAATTTCTGCAGTCATCTCATCTCTGTGGCATTTCTCTAAACCTCTTCTTCCTCTAGAAAAACTCCCTCTGCCTCTTGCATCACCTCCTGTGGTTGCATGCTGGGTTGAGCTACTGCTAGCTCTTTCTTTAGGTGTTGTAGATCTTCCTCTAACACCTTGACTTCCTTTTCCTCTGAAAGTCCCTCTCCCTCTGGCAGACTACTTCCTCATGAGTTTCTCACTCACCATGAGTTGTACTAGCCTCTGCAACAACAATCTCTCTTGCTGCCACTTACCTCACCAAGCTCTCCTCACTCAGTCTTTTGGTAAGTACTGGTTCACTACCTCTGGAACCTCTTGAGCACTCCTCTGCTCTCTCTAGGCTATCTCTTCAACTCACCTTTTTCTTCAAGACATTGCAATTGTCCTCTCTATCCAGCCTTCAGCTGAATGCCAGGTTCACTGCCATCATCTTCTCTGCAATCATAAACTTCAATCATAAATTTTAACTCAAAAAATCATCTCACCTTTAAGATCTTGCATGATCTTGTCTTCTTTCCACTTCTACAATCCTGTTCACTTGCAATTGTGTATGCTTGCATATCAAATTTAAAAATCATTCATCACACATTCAAAAACACACTTCAGTTCTCAACTGTACTCATTCAAAAACAAACTTCTTCAACAAAGCATTCCCGCTCTGATACCACTTGATGCAGGGTAGGCCTGTATATAACCAGGATCTTTTTTCTGTCATGCATATAAAAGCATCTTCAATATCAAGCTCTGAAATTCCCCATTCCGGCTATTCCTCGAACACTTTCAATATGCGGAAGCATTTAAACACATGCAATAAAATCATAAACCCGACAATCTTCACACAAAGGTTCCTTCATGAATGGAAATCTTTTCCCTGTTAATGGTACGAAACCGTACACTCCACAATCAACTTTCCATGGGATTAAACCTAAGCTTCAATACAATCCCAATTTAAAAACTTCATGCAGAAGTTTGTCAAACACCACTCAAATATCAAGAATTTAACAAATCGACTTTGTCTCTGTTCTTTAAGCTCGCCCTTGCCTTTCTAAAACAAACTTGACATTGGTTAAATAGCCAACCCATTCCACACCATAATAAACCATCATTTTAGCTATCAATCTAAATCTTCGACCAGGTTCAACTTAATTAAAGATCAAAGCCCAACGTAAACAATGATCCAGCCATTCAATTTACTTACACCTCATCCAACAATAACGCAGGATCTTAGCGCTATGTTATTCATCGATTTCAACTCACTTCAGGTTCGTTCAACCCTGGCTTCATCTTTGCGCAACTATGGAAGGCTTTTCTCTACTTCCAGAACTCTTAACCGGAGCTATTTCTCATACAAAATCACCACTGATCTGGTCCTTAATTCCATGTTCGAACTCAGAATTGCATGTGTGTCCTATTCTTCTCTTAATACGTTATGATTATCTGAACATAACTCAGCACAAATTCTCATGCCAATGTCATTGTAACATAACTACGCAACCATAATCACGCAGTTTATAAAATCGATTCCAGTTTCACATAAATATCACCCTTGAGTTCTGATTCCTCAGATCGATCATTCATCCACGCATTCTGGTATTGATTTAACTCGCTTCAATGTTGACTTATGCAAATAAGTGTTCCCAGCCAATTACATTACCGCTTTTCTCTAACTGTACTAAATGAAATTACAGTGGCAGAAGTTATATGTTTTAACAATAAAAGAAACGAACCAAACTGTACAATAAGCAGTAAAGCATCAAGCGGATATAACTCAATACACAGCGTAGTCAATTATCGAATACATCTATCCATACTAACAGAAAATCTTGACTTTAGAATGGCGAGAGGAAAATTCAATGATAATTGTTCTGGCACAACGCCCTCTCTAATGAGAGTTTTTGCTACCACTTTATTTTTATACATACATAAGGGATAGGTCTTCTCAGACCTTATCTTTTACAAAAGCAGGCTTTTTCCTTTTTACATAACGATTTAAAGCGTGAAGCTTTATTCTCCACTGTTATCATAATTTTTAAACTGAAAAATATAACATGCTTTATTCTTATCCTATTTTAACTAAGAAAACATAGAAATTGCAGGCTAAAGGATCGCACTCCTTTGCCTGTAGATATTTTTTTTTTTTTTTTTGGAATGAGTTGGAAGGCTTTTTCCTTCTGAGTCGCATGCTCCTGCATCACTCTTTCTATATATGTATGTATGAATCTTACTAAAATGTGTTGTTGCTTTAACCATCACTTTAGATTTCTAGATTACTTGCCTTCTAGTTTGTGATGCATCTTTGCTCATGCATTCCGTTCTTAACTCCGTGCTTTTGCAAGTTTCCAAGGGGCGCACTCACCTCACCCTCTATGTGTTAGAATCATTCATGCACCTTCTTTGACTTGCTGCAGTGTCACACCCTTGCTACCAATAGAGACATCTTACTTTCATCTGCGTGCAACCACGTTCAAGGTGATACTATATGACTCACTGTTGTGAATCCTACACCAAATGGTCTGAGGTGTAGTTAGGACTTCTTACCAGAGAGATCCCCTGACATGTTGGTGGGTCCAGCACTGTCAACAAAATAGTAAGTTGCATAACCATTAAAAACCATTGTTGTGGTATATTAGCATAAACTGTATGATTAACCTTGCATCCATTTCATGATTCCCTTAACTAGATTAATTAATCACATACTTAACATTATGAAAATTATATCAGAAAAGGAATCAACATCATCAGACTCACATAATAATCGATCACATCATAGAGCACCGATATACCTTGGAAACCCCATAGGGTGAAAACCAACAAACATTTAATTTTATTATTAAATGCTCATGAGAGTTTTCACCACTCACTCAATGGTTATAAGGGAGTCCATCTCTTAACAATTTTCGTCAAATATTACAATGAAATGTCATTTTAATACAAAATATATAGCTAAAATAAATTACAATATCTAATTTACCTACATACATTCAATATTTATATCTTTGTGGCCTAATTGTTCCATCAACAAACCATTGTGCAACTGAAACTCATTTGCATGGACCATTAATTCTTTACTTGCCACCATGTTAAATATAATCTATCCTTTGCTCAAATCATCATCCTTTCCTATCATTGTTGTTGTCAACAAGCTTTGATATCATAATTAGATAAATCATTAATTAACCAATAATCAAGCTCTAAAAGCAATCCTTTAACATCTATTCATGTGCATACATGATATGTAAATATAATATCACAACATGCTTCCTCTAGTATCACTACTCATGCATTAAGTGTAAGAAAATAATTATCAAGCATGCCAACATAAACCTGACATTACTATGACCATTCTCACACAAGATCACATTTGTACAAGACAAATCCTTACAATTGTCCAAAAATTCCTTTAAAGGAAACTAAAACATCATGCATTTGAGTCACTTAAAGTTTAACAAAAGAACCATCCCTTTAGCTATTACTTTTGGTGTATGAAAATAAGTAAATGAAGTTAACATAATGAATATCATTCCTATGCATGCAAATGCATATACTTTCAAAAATTATCTTTTCCAATGTGGGCTTAACAAAACATGTTTTTCTTTCTTACATGAAAATGTATATTATTTCTAAACGAATGCTAACATAAGTCTTCGATGCATATACATCTTATACCAAGAGAAAATAGATAATAGTTATGATAGCTAAATAGTAACCACATATAGTTTTTTTCTAAAGAAATATAGTTCAATTGTTCTTCTATCCATGCGAAGAACATATCTCTATAACACAATGACTATTCATTGTGCATGCAAGAGCTTATCATAATAGCCTTTCTTTAATATAGGCAACACATATTCTCTTCTCTCGAATTATACTATCATTAGCTATTATTTTCATGTAACAAATTCATCTTTCTCCAAACATGCATAGATAATCATCTTTATGCATAAAATCCAGGAAACAATAACAAGGTTAACTTAACCTTTTATGCACCTATATCAAGAAATTAATGCAATTCACCTAGCTAGGCAATCTTTTCGAGAGATTATTCTTTCCAAAAAGACTAACATAATAAATTTGTACCTAAAAACATATTTTCTATATCACAATGACTACCATTTTGGTGCAGGCATCATGTGTTTTTCCTAACATAATGACCTTTACTTCAATGCACATAATCTTTTCAAGAAACAAGCATGCATTCTTTCTCTTGTATCAACAATATTCATATTCATCTTTTATGAAAAGTATATATTTCTCTTTCAAGAGTTCTATCATGAAATCCATTATTTTCATACATGTAACTATGAACACTTTTTCTAAAAAGCAACTATCTTAATGATTATTGTTTGTGTGTATATAAAATATACATTTTCCTCAAGAACGTTAGTAATCATTATCTATGTGAATAGAAGCACATGTTCCCCTCAAGAAACTTAAATAATCTTATATTATTACAAGAGAATCGAGCTCATTAGTTATTTGTATCATGCATGCATATTTATTTCAAAATAAACTTTGAAAAATAATTATTATGACTTTTTCTGAAAAGCAACTATCTTAATGCTTATTGTTTATGTGTATATAAATATACATTTTCCTCAAGAACGTTAGTAATCATTATCTATGTGCATAGAAGCACATGTTCCCTTCAAGAAACTTAAAATAATCTTATATTATTACAAGAGAATCGAGCTCGTTAGTTATTTGTATCATGCATGCATATTTATTTCAAAATAAACTTTGAAAAATAATTATTATGACAATGCATTTAAGCATATATTCATTTTCAAGAAATTGTTATATAAAAAAAAAATCGCATATTCTATTCAAAGAAAACCTAGCCACTTTTCTTGCTATATCCTCAAGAACATTGCATGTCTCATGCTATATCCTCAAGAACATTACATGTCTCATGCTATATCCTCAAAAACATTACATGTCTCATGCATCTTTTCTCAAGAGGATATCTTGGCTACTTAGTAAGAATCTCGTGTAATTTATTCCAAGAAAGTGACAAAGCTACATAGCTTTTAACACAAAAGGCTTTTAACACAAAAGATTGACATGTAATATTTCTAAGAAAGACAAAAGATTTACGAAATCATTAGTGTGATTCTCTCCAGAAATATCAAACTTAGTAATTCTAATTTTGTGCATTTAAAGAAAGTCAATGTAGTGTGCATGCAAAGGCAAGTTTCTTTCCAAGAAAATCTGCTACAGAGCATGCAAACACATGTTGCTTTTCAAATGGTATTTTACCACAATCATTATTTTCCGCAAAATTTCCAAGAAATTGATCATAATTGCTTATTCCTCTCAAACCAGAATAACATATATTATCTTAATTTCTTATTCTTCCCAAGCAAGAAATATATATATATATATATATATATATAACAACATAATATTTACCGAAAAAATAATTAGTATTTTCACACCACAAAACAACATGATCTTTTCTTTCACACAAGAATCAACATTATTGTTTCTTCAAGAAGACATTTATTCTTTCCACACAGGAATCATTTCCAGGTAAACAATTATTCTTTCTAGGCATGAATCATCATACATAAAACGACATGACATATTTCCAAAGAATGGAAAGAACAAAAGTGTAGCTACTTATCTCTTATTAAGATATCTTTCGATAATCTCTTCCATATCCATGAAATTCACCGTGCTTTTCGGTAGTCCTTGCCTTTAAATGCATCTTTGGTTTGGCAAGTCATTGGCTTTAAATACAGCTTGTAGGCCTTTACTTGCGCACTCACAAAGTCAAGTATCCCATGGATGGAGAAACTGATAAGACCCACTAATATATTGCCTAACAGTGAGAGCTCACAAGTTTTTTTCCTTGTAAGTGTTTTTTTTCTTACAAAAAGTAACATGGCAGCTCATTATATTCCCAATGTTGTTATCATAAACCATATGGCTCATCATCATTTTTCCTATGAACAGGAATCTAAGTCCGAGGCAAACAAGAGAGTTTCTATTGCCCGACCATTAGTCTCCTAGCTACATGAATATTGACGAAACATAACGAATAATAAAGATTAGTATTGGATATTGTCATATCTTTTTATATTTTTTCCTTTGAGCCTTCTCCCTCTAGTCACTTTTCCGCTTTCAAGAATTCGTTATGGAACGAAACATAAGTTAGTTCCTATCATATCAAATTGTTCCTTAACTAATTCTTGGTTCAAACTATAACCAGTCAAGTGATAACCAGACATCAACCCATTTGAAACAACAATATTTCATATTATATAAATATAAACGAGTGGTTTTCAAGGATATTACGTTTTCTCTTTTCATATTTTTCCTCCCTTTTTAGCTTATTTTATTATTTTATTCTTTATTTTAGTTTACCTTTTACTTTTCACAATTTTAATACATTCATTTTCATCCTTATATGATTTATTATTCTCTCTTTTTTATCTTTAATGTGGTTTTATTAATTTACAATCCACATCATCATTCTGTATTCCAATAAATGATGAGTTTCTTTTAACTTATATAGAAAACATTAACTTCAACTTAATTAATTTTATCATTTGTTATAATAAAACAGAAATTATTACAACTTTGCATGCTTTGAGGGATTTCATTCTTTCACTTCTAGTCAACAATCATGGTTATTCTGAGCTCAAATAGAGTCAAGAAAATGGGGCAAGCACATGATATTGGCATGAATCATAAGGGCTCCCTAGACAACCATAAGGAGGAAGACACAAAGGATAATAAATTCAAACCCGCAAGACCACCAACTCATGTGAGTTGTAAGCAAAGAAAGCAAAAGGGACCTGAGGCAGTCCAGAGGAGCTCAAATGTTTCCAATTTTCACATAACTTGGTTTGGTGTCACCGTCACTGATTAGATTTCTGGTAATGGCACTGGGGTTGGTCAATATTGTGCAGAGGAAGATAGGTGCTAGAGGTCACTAACATCAAATATTCTTGAACGATGGTTCTAAAAATGATTTCTGAAATAATATTGGTCTCGAGCATGGACCAAAACATTAGGCCGAGTTGTCTGCCCAAGGTATGGGAGCTACTACAATGTAGCTGTCAAATTTTCCTGGATGCTTCCCAAATATGCAAGTCCTTTTAGCTTCTCACAAAATGTTTGAAGAAATTATTAAACATGATAGGTCAGACAGTGCTGTGAATGTTTGGGATATGTTTGTCAACATGTTTCACCAAGATGACAAATGTAGGCATGAATGTGTCCCTCACTCCTCGTAAAAAAAACTATTAAAGTAGGGATCATTAGATTCTGACCCACCCCATTTCACAATATTTGTAAAACCTCTTTCACAAGGGTCCAACCTAGATCTATCAGGCTCGAGCATTGTGGTTGAGCATTCTATAGATACTCCTAGCTTAGAAGTGACATAAGCATGCATCAATATGAGGGCTGCAGCGTATCTAGAAAAGGCCATCATATGTTCTTTCAACAAATTTAGGCCCACTTCGTCTACCCTTAGGGACTGGATCTATCAAAATTGAACCTAGAATTTGTGATTGATATTTTTCTCAAAGGTATCTTTTGTTGTGATCTTCAAAATCCTTTACTATAAGAAAACAATACTTCACAAAGGTTAATGGTTTTGGGGATGAGCTGGTGTTCCAGTGAAGCCATGGTTTTCAAAATTAATCCTCACGATGCTGCTAGACTACTTCAATATGGGTAAGATTGATGAATTTTCCCATTCACTTTACCCATTCGAGTCTCTTAAAAAAAGAGGGAAATTTAATTGGAATATTTGATAAAGTAGACGAGGAAAGATTTTCAAAAGACATTTTCACCTATGTCTACATACGTATTAAAATAGACCTGGATGAAGGCACACCACATAAAATAGAGCTCAAGTGGCTACGAAATGTGTATTCCCAACCCTTGGACTATGAAAATAAAACTTTTCAATGTAGGAATCGCCAACATGCTAAACACCTTCAAAATATATGTCCCTTTCTAAAAGGGGCTTCCTCCTTGTAGGTGTCTAAGAACTCTAGTCGTGGTTGGAGGGATCCTAAGGAAAGAAAGTGATCCAAAGATTCAATTGGATAGGAAAACACAACCCACAACATCCAGAGTCATATTTTGGTAAGTCAACTCCCCGAGCTTCTACTACAACTCGAAGGGCACCATCTCATTCCATGATAGGGGTGAATCATTAGAGGAATGAGAAAGAAGGAGCTTCAACCATAATTGTGGTGACATCAAGTGGGCACAAAAGAACCCATGAATGAAACCTCTATGATAGTGTCAAGGAAATGAAAAACACGATTGATTCTGTGGCACTATAAGTTTTCCACTATAATGAAGTCACCGAACTAGTTGTTGTTGGGCTTGATAATTCAACATGTTGGACTAATGTTTGAAGGGCAAAAGAGAAAAAAGAAAAACTAAGGTCTTGCCTTGAGAGTTAATTCATAGAATGCAAGAATGTTTTAGGATTTCGATTGTTGATAAATGATGTACCTCCATTTTATGTTGATCTAAGCAACTTGTTTTGGGGATTTCTCATGGTACTAGGCTGGGGTAAAATGAGGTTTCTATGTGGATTTCTAAGTATGATTCGAGCTCTTCAATGTGTAGTCAAGAAAATTGCACTCTAAGAAGATCTGCATGAAAATCCAAGTAATCACGTTTTCCGAAGGAATACAATTTCTACAATTTAAAAAAATAAATAAAACAACTATTATAAAAGTGAAAAATTACATCTATATTATCCACATAAATAATACAACTTTTCTCAAAAAGAAAGAAAGAAAGAAACTATTATCATATAAATGGTGCACTATAAAATACAAACTAACATTAAACCAGCATATTACATTAAAATATTACAAAAAATAAAAAGATAAATAAATGCTAAATTATGACTATCCTTATTCATTTTATAATTTTGTCTTTAATTAAATAATATTTCATTCTTTTAAGTTTTATAATTTGCTTTTACATATTATCATTTACTACATTTATTTTTATGCTAATTATTTCATGTTTTATTATTTCTCATCTTCTTTTAAGATTAGACTTTATTTTCATTTTTCCTCATATTTTTTTATTTACTTTAATATTTTTATCCATAGCACTTTATTATTTAATCCTATTTTTATTTATACTTATTATGTTTCTTTTTTGTTTTATTCTTATTTTCGTTATTTTATTATTTAGAGCGATATCATATGATATTAAGGTGTTGGTTTCATAACTGAAAATATATGTCAATTGTGAAGATAACTTATTTTGATGTAATATGTTTAATTAGTTCACCATGTTATTTTGGATAAAACCAAATCCAATCTATTGAATTTGTATTGATTTTTTTTCTTCTTTTTGATTTTTTCTTTTACTCATAATAAATTTATATTGAGCTAATTATACATTCCTACATTATAATATTTAAAATATATATTCGATTATTATTTAGGATAAAACCAAAAATCCAAAATATTGAATTTTTATACCGTTTTTTTCCTTGTTTTTAACATTTTGATTCCTACTTACTTAAATTTTCATTTTAATATTTAAATTCTTAGAATTTGTCTTTTACATATTTTTATATTGCAATTCTTTTATTCTATTTTTTCTTTAATTTATATTTATTTTATTATTTTATCTCTATAGTTATTCTTTTAACTTATCCAGTATTTTACTTTACTACATTTTCTTTAGTTTTTATTCTATTTATTGTAATAATTATATTTATTCCTATTTTTTTTGATATTTTATTTTGATTTATTTTACATTTTTTATTTTTGTTTTATGATTACTTATCTTAGTTTCATTTTTTTATTGTTGATATTATATTTACTTTTATTATTTTTATTTTTTATTATTTTTTATTTTTTCATATATTTTAGTTCTTTATATTTACTTATTTTTACTCATATTTTATATTTATATTAATATTTGTTATTTTTATATTTAAAATGTTTAGTTTTTTTAATTTAACATTTGTTTAATTTTAATACACACATACATTCACATTTAACATGATAAAAGAGTAGAAAATAAATTTGTACTGAGTTTAATATCCATTTATATCAAGCTACTTTGTTTTATTGATTTATAGTATAGAACATTCCATAGGGATAGCTCAATTGACCATAGCTATCATGCCCCTATTCTAGTGGTAGTCTTTCAACCATACATAGGTAGGGGTGACAACGCTACCTAATTTCTTTTCAGCAATACTCTCAACTATGGACTACACATAACATTCAATACTTAGAATATTTTTCACTTCACTAAGCATTGATCATTCTTTTACACAATGGAAACATTCATCTTTATCATCATTCATATAAAAATACACAAATACAATATTCTTCAAAAAAGAGGGTCAACTCCGTCATTAGAGGTTGCCCAACAATATATAATAATACTATATTTACAGGTTCATATACAACGTCATCCTTTCAAGACAACACTAAATATACCTTGGCAAAACTACCAGTTTCACTTTCCAACTTAATTGTCATTCACCCTCGCCCTAGCTCATCGTTTAGCTTTGCCCCAGTCCACTATTCAGGCTTTCCCTAGCTTGTGTCGCATTGCCCACCTCGTTGTGCCCGTGGCTTCACTTCATCGAACAACCATGTCACCTGTGCCCTTGGCTTGTTGTGCCCCTGCCCCTTGACTCATCGTACAACTCATGTCGCCCACGCCCACTTGTCTTGCTGCACCCCTTGACTTGTCACACAATACGCGTTCTTGTCTCATCACACAACTGGGTCACCTGTGCCTATTTGCCTTGTCGTGCCCCTTGACTCATCGCAGAACCCGCGCCCTTGGCTCGTTGCATAACCGAGTTACCTACACCTGCTTGTCTTTCTGCTCCCCTTAATTCGTCGCAAAACCTGTGCCCTTAGCTCTTCATACAACTGTGTCACCTGCATTCATCGCACAATTGTGCTGCCCAACTCATGGGTCGGGCGCTCATGCATGTGTAGCCTACCCACTTGCCAATCTTGGCTTGCTCATCGTGCACATGCCCAACATCTCACCACCGAACTCTTCGCTTGCCAATAAATCCCATGCTATCTGTCCATTAATGAATGGCGGGTGTATATGCCCACCGTTCGATTTCGCTAAGGCTGAAATCGAATGGTGGGCATATACACCCGTCATTCATTAGTGGCCCAATAGCATAGGAAATATGGCTCGCCGAACTCTTCCACCCATTCGTTGGTTTTTCATTCACCCAAACTATCCGTCTGCCCGTTAGATAGTCGCGCCCGTGGTAGGCCACCTTAGGGCAGTCTGCCGACTCACCCATGCAACTCACCCGTCAATCCACTCACCAACTTGCAACTCACTTCTTTTCTGCGTATTGGCCTTTTGCTTTGGCTCGACCTGTTTGCCTGCACCTCGGCCCGCACCTTATGCTCCTCGCCATTGCTCACCAAACTCGCTTGGTGTTGCTTGGATGAATTGCATTGATGCTTTTCATGCTTTCTCTCCATGTGCCCTCCATTCATATATATGGTTCCAACATGGTTAATAATGGGCTTGGCCTGCCTAAGTGGACCACACTATTTGGTCACCCACACATCGGTTCACATTTCCTTCAAGTTGGCTTGCCCATACTTTAAGTCAGCTTTCCCAACTCATGGGTTGGCTTCACCACACCGTGCAGTTTTTTGCCATTCGTATAAACTTGTCCAATCGTCACATATTTCGTCACACACAACTCACCTCTCTGCAAATTGTTGCATTTAACCAAGAGGGTGTCCCCCAGCTCGTTGCACTTCGCCAATGACAACTCGTGGAAGTGACAATATCTATGGTATGAAGTGTAATATAAACCACGAAATCAAACTTCAGATTTCTTTTGGGCTAGACAAAAAAAACTATATTCTTTTATTTGTTATTTACCTACACACTCTCTCTCTATATTCTTTATTTTTGTTTATCATAAAAAATTTACTTTTTCTTGTTTTATATTATTTTCTTTGTTATATATATATATATATATATATATATATATATATATATATATATATATATATATATATAATATATATATATATATATATTATATATATATATATATATATATATATCATTTTATCTTAATCCTTTACAATTTTATTGTCAATTTTTTCCTCTTTTCCTCTTATTATTTTTATTCTTCCCTTTTTTGCGAGTTTGACATTGGTGACACTACATGATGGTCATGTCCAAGAATAACACCTAAATATGGATTTAACATCTAGGAGTTCCATAAGAGCACACAGATCATTGTCTACCCAAAACCTGTTGATGTTTTTATCCTTCATATTTATTATTTGTATTGTATTTATCTTACATCCATTCTAATTTTCAAATCTTTTCCACACTACCGATCTTCTAGACTTTATAAGTGATGCAGGGGAAACCTGCAAAACCTAGGATTCTTTTCCTCGTCACTCATGCATATAACGCATGCGCCATTCAATTATCAAGAATTCTCAGCCTTACTCCATCTCTGTTCTTCTTGCCTATTCAACGCCATAAAACTGTTTAGGATCTATTATCAACTCAAATGCACACTATTTACAGCAACCTTATACACATCTAGTTCAACTCACAGGTTCTGTACAGATGTGTCGTTAACTAAGAACCGCTCTGCCAGCGGACAACCTGATGCGCACGCACAGTTACAAAACCAATAGCCAACACCACAATTACAAAGGGAAATCACATATTACTCATGGTATATCACAATCATGAATTAAATGATCAATACGCTAACCAATACAACAATTTCTAAGCCCGTTGAAGCCTTTATACGCCCAGTTAAAAAAACCCATTAATGGAATAGTTACAAAATAGAAATGAACCACGCATATCATTAATGGATGTCCTCTTCAATTGCTGGAAAACCACAAAGTAATGGAAATCGGCTTGCATGCAGCCTTGTATGTCAGTTGCCCCACATAAAATTATATCTACAGTCTTGAACCCACCGTTGCTCCAATACCAATCACCACCTACAACGTTGAACACGCCTTTGCCGCAGATGATAGAGTTGATCTTTAATATAACGATGGATATCACCAGATATTGAAGTAAGGATTACAGTATACCGCTATTAATACTGATAAGAGTATTTCTCCACCCGTAAACTCCGACATAGCACACTTAACAGCATTTTCGATACCATTGATTACAGATAGTCCCGATAAATATAGAAAATATTTTAGCCGGCACTCAAGTGTCTACACACTATCTTTATTCAGTGGTCTTAAACAGCGATAAGACCTCCATGCATATATAGTGTTAATTGGCCGAGGGTTGGAACTATATGCATTTAAAGATCGCATCCATACCATACACCTTTACACAGGATCCGTTCCCATTTGAATAGTATTGTGTTGTCTTGCATCAATTACTGTGAATCTCACACAAACTTGGTTCATTCAATCCTCTTTGATTCATAAACACTTCTAATACAAGTGTGCATAACTAAACTCTTGATTTCAGAAATTAAACAACCAATTTCTAATTCACCAATAAGGCTCTAACCACACTTATCATATAAAATAAATGCTTACAACCTTCTTCATGGCCGGATCTTTAATGTTCATGGCCTTTACAAATTGCCCGAAGGCTTCCCACCAGAAAACCTCTCACACTCTATCTCTCACTCTCTCTGATGAGAGCTTTAGCTGCTTCCTTCATTTATAATAATAATGGATATGTACATAAAGGATAGATCAGACCTTATCTCCTAGAAAAAGCAAAATTTTTCCCTTTTTACACAATGACTTAAAGCTGGAAGCTTTATACCTATTTTTTCATCCTAATTTTAACTAAAAAAACATAGAAACTCTATCCCCATTTTATTCCATATTTACAAATGAAGATGTTCTAGATGCTCCTGCATCATACACCCAACCTTAAAATTAATCATGATCTTCTGATCACGTGCCTGGATCCCATACTTTGTGCTGCAAGTTTCCATTTGCCGCTTCTTTTGTCTGTTGTTCTTCTCTAGGTCTCCACACTTTATGCTGCATCGCTCCACTGGCTGCACTCTTGCAATATTCTGTTGTCTTATTTTTGTTGCTTCTCCTCTTTTGCTTCACTGGTGTTGGTCTCTTCCAGGACTCCTTCATCATCCTCTGCATCATCATTTTAATTTCTTTGTCTAGCAGACTTTCTCCAGCTTCTTCAGTAAGACCTGTAGTCACGAAACAATTGTTAGAATAAAAATCATAAGGCTTCAGTGCCTCTTCTGCTGCTATCACTGTTGTCTGAGCTGTCACTATGGATGTTGCTGCTGCTGTCGCCATAGATGTTGCTACCGCTGTTGCCATAGATGTTGCTACCTCCCAAACTTCCTGTCCCTCTGCAACATGCTTTGGCTCATCACCTGCAATTTCATCTGCAATTTCATCTGCAACTTCATCTGCAACTTTTTCTTCTGGTTCACTGCACTGGCCTCTTTCTTCTGCAATCTCCCTGTCAGACTGTGGATTCTCCAGCCAGTATTCTAACAATGCAATCTCTCTGTAACATCGCTGAAGCACCTCATCATCACTTGCATTCATACATAAACTTTCAGTATCAACTGTTACTTCCTTTATCTGTGCTTCAAACTGATTCACTTCTTCTACATCCATAAGAACTTCCTCTTGTGTTATAACAGTTTCACAAGATTGTACTTCCTCCTCAGCACCTGTAATCACATCACAATTGTCAGCTATACAAACACAAGAGTTCACATTATCCAGCTCATCTGGATCTACCCAATAACTCAAGAAATCATCAATGATCTCCTTTTCCTCTTCACCTGCAAACATACACAACTCATCAGTTTTAAGACTGCAAGACTTTTTAGTCCTCACTGCTTCCTTCAACATTCTCCTTTGAACAAATTTGCATGTGGGATTTTCAAATTTCATCTCTGGCACAAGAATTCTATGTCCCTTTCTCAGCAAGGCAATCCGAATTTGCCTCAACTTCCTCTGCAATTTTCCCCAAATCACTCTCTTTCCCTTCAGTGGAAAGATCCATTTTCCTTTCTGATTTTCCTGCTCCTGTAGCCGTTCTTCCAGTATCTGTAACTATGCCTTTATTTCTGCAATCTTTCTTTCTTGAACTCCTGCAGTCATCTCATCTCTGTGGCATTTCTCTGAACCTCTTCCTCCTCTAGAAAAACTTCCTCTGCCTCTGGCAGACTGCTTCCTCATGAATTTGTCACTCACCATGAGTTGTGCTAGCCTCTGCAATAGCAATCTCTCTTGCTACCACTTACCTCACCAATCCTTCCCTCCGGATTTGGTCTTTTGGTAATCATTGGTCCTCTGCTGGAACCTTTTGAGCATCCTCCACTGCTCCTGTAGGCTTCTCCCATCTGCAACTTTATTCAACCTCTGTTGAATCTTCAGGTTTTGCCACATTCACTTCTCCTTCTTCCCGCTAAGATTTCTTCACTATTCCTGTAGACCAATACTTATCAGTCCCAAAAATCATCACATGCAATTAACAAAAAAAAAAACACTTGAACCTTCAAAGGAAACTGTTCCCGCTCTGATACCACTTGATGCAAGGGAAACCTGCAATTACTAGGATTCTTTTCCTCTTCACTCATGCATATAACGCATGCGCCATTCAATTATCAAGAATTCTCAGCCTTACTCCATCTCTGTTCTTCTTGCGTATTCAACACCATAAAATTGTTCAGGATCTATTATCAACTCGAATGCACACTGTTTATAGCAACCTTATACACATCCGGTTCAACTCACAGGTTCTGTACATATGTGTCGTTAACTAAGAACTGCTCTGCCAGCGGACAACCTGATGCACACACACAATTACAAAACCAATAGCCAACACCACAATTACAAAGGGAAATCGCATATTACTCATGGTATATCACAATCATGAATTAAATGATCAATACGCTGACCAATACAACAATTTCTAAGCCCGTTGAAGCCTTTATACACCCAGTTAAAAAAACCCATTAATGGAACAGTTACAAAATAGAAATGAACCACGCATATCATTAATGGATGTCCGCTTCAATTGCTGGAAAACCACAAAGTAATGGAAATCGACCTGCACGCAGCCTTGTATGTCAGTTGCCCCACATAAAATTATATCTACAGTCTTGAACCTACCGTCGCTCCAATACCAATCACCGCCTACAACGTTGAACACGCCTTTGCCGCAAATGATATAGTTGATCTTTAATATAACAATGGATATCACCAGATATTGAAGTAAGGATTACAGTATACCACTATTAATACTGATAAGAGTATTGATCCACCCGTAAACTCCGACATAGCACACTTAACAGCGTTTTTGATACCATTCATTACAAATAGTCCCGATAAATATAGAAAATATTTTAGCCGGCGCTCAAGTGTCTGCACACTATCCTTATTCAGTGGTCTTAAGCAACGATAAGACCTCCACGCATATACAGTGTTAATTGGCCGAGGGTTGGAACTATACACATTTAAAGATCGCATCCATACCATACACCTTTACACAAGATCCATTCCCATTTGAATAGTATTGTGTTGTCTTGCATCAATTACAGTGAATCTCACGCAAACTTGGTTCATTCAATCCTCTTTGTTTCATAAACACTTCTAATACATGTGTGCATAACTAAACTCTTGATTTCAGAAATTAAACAACCAATTTCTAATTCACCAATAAGGCTCTAACCACACTTATCATATAAAATAAATGCTTACAACCTTCTTCATGGCCAGATCTTCAATGTTCATGGCCTTTACAAATTGCCTAAAGGCTTCCCACTAGAAAACCTCTCACACTCTATCTCTCACTCTGATGAGAGCTTTAGCTGCTTCCTTCATTTATAATAATAATGGATATGTACATAAAGGATAGATCAGACCTTATCTCCTAGAAAAAGCAAGATTTTTCATTTTTTACACAATGACTTAAAGTTAGAAGCTGTATTACCTATTTTTTCATCCTAATTTTAATTAAAAAAACATAGAAACTCTATCCCCATTTTATTCCATATTTACAAATGAAGATGTTCTAGATGCTCCTGCATCAATAAGTCAACAAAATTATGGGGATCTAGGACGTATTCTCCCCCCTCTTTTCAATCATAGAAATGAAATATTAAAAAACCTCAACTAATCTCTTACTATTTTAATATCCAATAGACTCATTCGTAATAATCATCATTATCATCGTCTTAGTGGACGTTAATCATCATCATTATCATCATCCCTATTTATATTATTGATATTTAAAATGTTGAGATCATTAACTTTTCTGGTTTTGTTATGTCTACTTGTGTACGATATTTATTAATTTGGTCTTAGTTGATTTTATCAATCTCTATTATAAAATATTTTTTATCCCTTATCTACTTGGCTAAGAGCTCATCTTCCTCAGATGTAAGGAAATAGGCTAGTAGCCCAAGAGATAGAGGCATTTGGCACCAGATTAACAACCCAAGACCTAGAGGCATTTGGAAGAAGTGAAAGAAAAATTAACAACCTAAGAGCTAGAGAGTTTTGGTAGGAGTGAAAGCCTATGCCCTACAAACCACTAGCTAGTCATTCCAAGTGGTTTGGTTTTCCTTGAATAAAAATGATGAGTAAACATGCATTATGGAATAGCAGCTAGAGAGTTTTGGTAGGAGTGAAATCCTACCCCCTACAAGCCACTAGCTAGTCATTCCAAGTGATTTGGTTTTCCTTGAATAACAATGATGAATAAACATGCATTATGGAATAGCAATTACAGATGGTTGTGACACTATTAGTTTGACAACTTAGTTATGATAAGTTTTACCATACATTCCACTAGTACGTTTTCTAAAATAAAATTTGTATAACACAACTCCTTACAACCCCACACATATATATAATTATATTTAAATTATTTTTATTTAATAAATAATTATTTTTATTTGAAAAATAATACCATACACTCCCATAAATAAAAACATTATGCTATTCCTTTTATACTCCAATATAAATTACTTCTCATTACAGTCCTAATTATTTAATTGCCTCATATACTTATATAACATATCTTTATTTAATTTTATAATTTATGAAAACCGTAAATCTTATATTCATTTTCTAATATATTTAAATATAAAAATAATATATTAAAAATATTTTATTCTAACAACCTTTATAAATTTTCAATGATGGAACTACGTATGTGGTGAATGATAATTCTGGCCATCTTAAAGATCAAAATATCCACCACTGCATAGATGCGACGATAATTTGAAAACCAGTGGTTTTGACGATAATTTTCGTTTGAAAAAAAATCATTGCCACCGCTAATAGTGTAAACCATGCATGCCCAGATCGTGAGTCAACATATTTGGCACTGGAGAGAGCCAAATATCCATCCACCAATGTAGAAATGCCAAGCAGCGAACTATCTTCATGGCGCTCTCCACCGCCATTGATTTTTTCTTTCTTTTACTACCTTCATTGATTGATACGAAAAAGTTATTGAATTTTACTTGGGAGAAGAAAATCTGTTTTAGAATTGTACTTCGGGATGGTGATGGACAATTACAGGACTGTGGCACCATCTGGAAATCAAAACGATGGTGGCCATCATGATGGTTTCTTCTACTCTGCATCTATTGCATCTATTCCATTAATTCCTTCATGAGGGTATTTTCTCACAATGTGAATGGGTCGGTATGGGTCACTCACTCTACTGTATAAGTCAGTACGGGTCACTTTAATTTACTTCACTTTAGTGTATTGGTCAGTATGAGTACGAGTCACTTTACTGTAAAATTTGTAAGTTTTGTGAATAATGTTTGTTTGATATTTTTTAAAATGTTTTGTATTTTAAAATATTGGAATTTTGTTTATAGGTTTTGAACAGATAGTGATTGAGTGTTCAGTTAAGATATTTTTTATGTAAAGTTAAAGGTTCAATTTTTTGTCTCGTGATATATTGAACATGATGTTGAAGATATAATCTTGCCAAATTTAAAAAAAAAATTAAATCTTAAAATAGATTCTAAGTTAAAAGAGATTTATAACAATTTATTTATATATAATATATATATATATATATATATATAATATATGTGGATGTGTAAATTTGAAATTTGAAATTTTGGTTTTGATTTTTTTTCCACACTTTTTTGGAAAATACTTTACATTTAAAAGATTTAATTTCTAAATAAATTCTAAATTAAAATAAATTTATGGCTAATTTTAATAATATTAATTATATTTATATAAATTTCATTGTATATATATGAAGTTTTTTTCTTTAATTTTATTAAATTATTTGTACTATATATTTCTAGAAATATTTCTTAATAATTAATTAAATTTAAATAAAAAATTATTAAAGTATAATGATTACTTTACATATATCTATTTGATATTTTTGACATGTTTTATAATGTTTAGTCAAATTTTCAACTGTGATATAGTTATCATTAATTTTTTAGATTGGAAAAAAATTCTTTGGTTAATTAATAAATATTAAATATAAAATTAAAAATATATAATTACTATATGATTATGTGTAGTAATAAAATTAATATATATACATAAAATTTTTTAATTATTTTAAATTTATTCTATTTACTTGAGGAGCTAGGACTAACTTTATGTTATTGTTTTTGGTGAATGGGTCGTTAAGTTACTTTTGAATGTTCGGTCCATTCATTTAATATATTGGACAAATATTATTATATTTAATTTTTAAATTTCATAGGGATGAATAGGTCACTTAAGTTATTGAAAATTTTGGTAAAAAATACAATTATAAACTCTAATTATTATTATATTGGTAAAACAACCACTCATGTTATTATTGGAGAAAGGAAAACACAACTTAATTTATTTCTACTCATATTTCAATGATATAGATATATACGTAAAAATATGTTATGAGATGTGTGTTTACTTTTTAATATAGAAATATTAATGTTTATCAATATTTTTATTGGAAATAATTAATAACTTTTCCCAATTTTTTTACATTATACTAATACTTGTGATTATGGTATTTTATAAATATTTCTGTAAATAATTTACTTAGAAAAAATAAGAAAAGTTAGGTGAATATGAAAAGTCATCAAACTTTGAGATGAAATCAAAGTTCGTGAAAACAATGTATCTATGTATGGATCTCAATAATGAAATTCAATAATCCATGGAGTTAATTCAGGTAGGTCATTAGTGGTTTTGAAGAGAGAAGTATAATTCAATAATTCTCTCTTATGAGTATAAAATGACTTCTGGTTTGGTGTCATATCTAAGGAAACCTTTTTCTTTGTTTTGTTTAAAGAAAGGTTGTGTGCAAGACCTACCTCACTACATTATCTCTCCTAGCATGAGTAGTCTTGTTGCAAAGAAATTCTCTCCTTTAGTCCTATCTCACACAACATTTTGGAAGCTTGCATTGTTATTTTGCAACATGAAACCTTCTATGTTTTGGACATGCACACATGGGAATATATGTGAATTTGTTGGCATATATATTAGTGTAAACAATGTAAGGATATCTAAATTTATGCCCTACAAAATTCAGAATCTAGCACATCATCATTCAAGCCTTGTGATAAGAGATAGAATGTAGTTACAATTCCTATGAAATGGTATACAAGATTTTCATTTGATATAGTTAGTGCTGGTTATTTATCATCTGAAGATACTAAGGAACAATAAACTACACTACCAACTCTTCACCAAATTCTTTGGAAAGTTTCTTCAAATTATTAGCAATTTCATCAAAAGTTAAGAATACCTAATCTTTAAGTTCCGTCACACATAGGTTCATAGTTGCACTTCGCAAATACCATTATGTTTCTATAGTTGTGGATTTTGTCATCATGGTACCCATAAGTTGAACTTGTATCTTCTTGAGATGTTGCAGATGTAATCTATGGATAATAGATAAGAATTTTGCATATTGTAGCTATCCATTCCTTTTAATTTTATACTTCTATTTTGAGATGTGGAGGAAAGAAGTGTTGATGTCCTTTTGATTATAAAACATGATTTACATCTTTTGATTATAAGTTTAGTGGTGTTTTGGTTCACTAGGTGAGATTGTATCAACATAGAGTAGAGATGAGTGTCATATTCTACCAAAATACAACTAAATATTAGTAAAGACAAGAAAACATATCAAAACACTTATTTTCATCTTAGAGCTCCATTTAAAGATGAATTCTTTCATCTCCGTTGTTGACATAGTGATAATCATTAGGGGAAATGTTAATTCTTAAACAAGACCAATGTTAAATTTGAAAGCCCTTATTAAGCCCTACATAGTGAGCTATTGCACATCTATTGTTATATTATTATGTAGCCTAGAGACAATCATTGTACCCTTTCATTATATTTGTACACTTTGTCTTCTATATATAAAAATAGTAAAGCCATCCTTAAATTTATCATATCTTGCCTTGTATTTTATTGATTGTAGAAGGAGCTTGCACCTAGCGAAGTGAATTTAGTCATTGTATTATTATATTTTTTTGAGGCACAAGGTTCATAAGATTTGGTATGAGAGTATATCAACCTATAAAGTTTTTTTCTTCGAATAGGTCATTCATAATTTTTTTGTTGTAACTTTTTCTTTGAGAATATTTAGATCATGAATTTTTGAGACAATTGGGGATAGATCTTGAATTACATCTAATAAAAAAGAAAATCCTAGTTTTTTAGACTTTCATATCTACACCCTATGGATATTAAGGTTATGGTCCCAAGATTAGTTTCAAATGAGGAATCTTGGAATTATTGCTATAATTTTTTTTACACATTTAAGTCTATTAAATTTGCAAGATAACAATGAGATATGTTGGGGTACAACTAATAATAATTTTAGATTTTGGTTCCTATGGATTTAGAGATATACCATGTGGAAGTTAAGGTCTATGAATAGTCTTAAAACCTATTTCAAACAAGTGCTCTTCGAATTAGTTCTAAAAATATCTTCCTAAGAACTTTTAGACTATGAAAATTTCAGGGATCTAAAGAGACATGATGAGGTACTTAGATAAAAAAAATAGAATCATATTAAAAAATTACATGGGAAATGCTACACAAGTTCCTCTTTAGAAGAGGAAAACAATTAGTAGTTTTGGGAAAGTTGCCATGACATTCACTTGGAACATCCAATTTTGGTCAAATCAATGGAATTGAATATAAAACATAGTAGATTGATACATGTTAAAACTTCACGTTCATAAGGGCTGAAATTTCAGATATATATCAGGATAAATATCAACCATCCAAATTGCCTACAAAATAGGGTTTTGAAAGGTACATAACTAAAAATTTGCAAACTTTTTATTAGAAGGTCTATTTTTGATGATTTAAAATTTTGATAAGGAGGAAAAACAGGAGCATTATTATTATTGAAATCACTCTCAATGGTTCTTCAATAGTTAATTCACCATTTAAACCTATATAAATCTCATTTGTGACTTATGAATAAATAGATTATGTTAAATAGAGTATATCCAAGTTGGAAAATTATTTGTCACGCATCAAATAAAAGATAGATGAAATGAAGGAAGAAATAAATAAATCCATGAATTCCATGGAAAACGTTCTCTTGGAGAGGCTTCCTAAAAAAATTATGAAGATCCTGGGAATTCATGAAGATAAGGTGGACAATTGTGCTGAAAATAAATCACATTTGGGAAGAATTTTATCTCAATTGGAAAGTATAAATATTGAATCATCGAACCATAATCATATTTTTCAATCCAAGATCCACATGATTAGTACTTCAAGTCAACATCAAGGAAATACTTCATTTGAAGATCGGTGTGAGGAATTTTGATGATATCAATCTTATAACATGGATATTCCAAACAAATAAATACTTTGATCTACATCAAGTGACATCGTTACAAAAGGAAGATATGGAATTCATGTATTTAGAACAAGATCAACATGTATGGTATCAATGGCTTCCTGAAAGGAAGAAAAATATTATATTGTATCTTGGCCCATATCTATGGAGGAATTAATAACACATTATGGGGATATAAAAAGTAATACATTCTATAGTGAATTGATAAATCTTGAAAAAAAAGTCCAATTATAGAGCACATTCAAGAATTCCAAAATTTGAATCTTATGGTAAGAAACATTTTAGATGATAATTTTTAAGACCTATTTATGGGAAACTTAAAGGAAAGAATCCAACATGAGGTGCATGTCTTTGAGCCTAAATCCCTATAGCATGCTTTTAGCCTAGCAAAGAAAATTAAAGTTAAAACTATAACTACTAGAAAATTGGTCACTAACAACTATAGAGAACATCACACTCCCTCTCATAAACCAGTAAGCTTGACACCTTGGAAAATGGATGAAATAATATCAAAGGGAATATGTTTGAAATGTCATGAGGGTAGAATGCAGAGAGTATAAATTATCCTACATAGATTGTGGACTGGAAGAAACTAAAAAATTTTAACCATCATGAGATCTAGCTATAGAAGAGACTACTCAAACAATAACTCAGAATTCATTAGATAGCATCAATATTACAAAAAAACACAAGATAAAGGGATATATATATATTATATATATATATATATATATATATATATTATATATATATATATATATATATATATATAAAGATATTAATGTTGGAATCATTCTAGTAGTACCCATAACTTCCCTAGTTATAAATTGGTAAAGATTCTCAATTTCCATGTATTTCTATCACAAAAATTTAAAGTTAATTTTTGTAAATAGAGCTACCATAATTTTTTAGGGAAGTTCCATTATGTGGGTATTACCCATAACTTGATTAGTTACAAATTCCAAAAACTTCTTAAATGCTTTGTATTTCTAGCACCTGAATTTCAAGTAATGATTCCAAACGGAGGTAGCATATTTTTTTTAGGGAAATTCCATAGATTAAGTTGAATATGGGGGAGAATTTATCCTATAGTATCAAGTTTGCAATCAAAATGGTTTGTGCTAATTTTATAGTATGGGTCTAAAGGTTACAATAATTTGGAACAATGGCCTTTCATTTTCGAGACCTTTGCATGATATTTTTCTCAAAAGGAAAGGAAATTGAGCTTAGAGGTATCCAAGGGAAATCCTCTATAGTGATATGCTCTTATATCATTAAAAAATTACTCATAAAGGGAAACCATGGTGTAATTGCACAATTGTGTTCACTGGGTTCTCAAACATCTATATCCCCTACCCTAGTGGATCTCCAAAAAGTTATCAACAATCATTCCATGGTATTTAGAGAGATGTCTAAGGGTCTTCCACCTACTCAGGATCATGACCATGTTAATTCATTTGAAGCCTAGATGTTTACCACCTAACATAAGTCCTTATAGGTATCCATACACATAGGAATGTGATATTAAGTGTCTAATTCAAGAAATCTTATAAATTGACATCATTCAACCTAGTCAAAGTTCTTTTTCTTCGCCAATGTTGATGGTTACAAGAAGAAATTGTTCATGGCATATGTGTCTAGACTATGGAAATATTGTTCATGTAATTCATGAATTATTATATGAAATGCATGGAGTATTTTTCTTTAATAAGTTTGATTTCCATTCAATATATCATCAAGTCATAATGAGGTAAGAAAAAATTCTAAAAATAACATTTAGAACACATGAAGGACAATATGAGTTTTTGGTTACATCATTTCAACATAGTAATACACCCTCAACATTTCAAAGCTTAATGTATTCTATTTTCAAATCCTTCCTTACAAAATTTTTGTTAATAGCTTTTGATTACTTATTAATCTATAACAAATATTGGGAAGTGAATGTGAAACATGTTGACAAGGCTTTATATGCAAATCATTTCAAGTGTTCTTTTTGGGTTCAAAAAATGTAATAATTAATTTATATTGTATCTCATGAAGGTGTAAAAATGGATGCCAACAAAGTTAAATCTATAAGGGAATGCCCAGTCCCAAAAACCTTGAGAAAACGTAGAGGATTCCTTGGATTGACATGCTATTATGACAAGCATTTTAAGAATTCTTTGTTGGTGTTTAGATGTGAATCATGCAATTCACCCAATTCCACATTAATTCTCAACCTAGGGCTCTACGAGTTATTTCAAGGCTATCATGCAAAGCATATGCAGGCCACATTTACTCTACCTAGTACCGAACATTCAATTATAAACTTAGCAATGCATAGAAACAAGTGACATCTATAACAATAAATAAGAGTAACAAGAAGTAATGACTAACAAAAATAAGAGTAACAAAAAACAAGACTCACATCAATACACTAATAACCATTCACACCAATAAATAAATTAGCTAAAATAAACCTATGCACACGTCTATCAAACAACACCTGGCCAGGAGAGTGGGTCCAACTCCCTGATCAAGGTTGTGACAAGATCAAGAAGTCACGAAATACTCAAAATATTAGAATTTCATTAATAAAAAGGATATTACAACATATTTTGTTGCAGACTCAAAGTTAATGTAATTCTTTGTGATCCTAACTATCGTCTTTGATAGCCCCGTAACACTACTTAGAAAATTTGTTAACACTAACAACTCCTAGAATTATGGTAGATGTCTGCATACAATTACCCAGTGCTTTCTTAAGAAAAAAATACAAAGGTAGCAGTGCGTTGATCGAAATTTTGATCCACTATTGTAGCTGATGTCTCTAGATAGCACTTCCAGATTGGTGGTCACCATTCATTGAACTATGCTCTTGATCATTTTCCCTCCAAATATGAAGGAATAATCGAATTAGCAAGCCGGTTAGGCAACAAACCCCTATGACTATGCTTCATTGATTAATGATTCATAACGACATGACAAGAGATATACCTTTGCATTTTAGCATGTAATAAACTCACAATGGTGTAAAATGGAAAAAAGAAATATATGAAAAAGGTGGGTAAAAACATGCAAATCCAGCCACCAACATCTCCCCAGAACTAGTCTTTCTGCATGTCCTCATGCAGCCTGTCGCCTATACAAATCCGTGTTGGAGTTGTGGTGATCAACATGAAGTTGCGCGAGATCATATTTTGTAGCCATTTCTATCCCCACAGGCTTACATCCATCTGTGTGGAGCACTTCCTTCCACCAATCCTTGCTTATCTTGTAAGCTGGAGTATATGAATCAGCTGGTAACTAGATTATGGGGAACTAGAACCTCAAACACATCCATCGAACCCCACAAAGCTGCATGCATGCAATATACTGAAGTACTTTGTTTAAAACTTGAACAAAATTGAGGGACCTAAAAGGTTCACATATCCCGATGGCTGATGATGTTAGATTCCACCATTCCTGGCAACTATCCTCAGCCTCCTCTTGACAAGTAAAAAATTATTTCGTGCATATGTCAACACACCATTTCTAGGTTTCTAGCCTCTATCCTTTTCGTCTTTCGATCTCCAAGAAATTTTGGAATCTGTTATAGAAATTCAAAGACTAACAATTCTCCATCTAAATGACAAGTGGCCTATTTGCTTGATCCTCTTTGAACATGTTGAAGGCCTTCTTCCACTTAACCTAACTAACTATGTAGGAGGTAAAGGCTCTCAATTGAATATCTCCCATGTATGGCACTGGCTTGAGTGATTAATCATTTCCCAGAAAGTAATCATGCATATACAGTTTGCACGTCAGGCGGTGATTCAGACTATTGTGGCTTCTCAAGATGCACAAAAATTGTATCGGGTCAGCTATCACATGGCTTATTTCCTGATGGATTCTTTCTAAACTGTTGACACCTAATCCTCATGATTGGGTGAATTCATGTAAATAATTAAATTAGGAATGTGAACAGTCATCAGGAGATGAACTGAACAGTCACACCGTTTTGTATATAACAATAACATACCTGATGGAAGGAGATGAATCAGTTTTCTGCCAAATGGAGTTACTGCCTGGCCTGACATGGTATCAGAGCCAACTCCTCTTTTAGCTCATGCTCCTTGTAACTCCCTTCACTGTTGCTGCTATGTGCTGTACGCCTGTCTGTCATATGCTTTTTATTTCTAAACGTTGTACGCATGTCTCTCATATGCGTTTTTTGTGAATGTTGGCCCTATCACAAGCGTTGGTCCTTTGTGTATGAAGCTATGTTGGTTTCGATTCTTGAAAGAATTGCAAAATAATTATTATTGGCAGTCCTGCATATGTTGGAACCTTCTTTGAGCATTGTATTCATTGTGTGTGCATATGTTGGAACCTTCGTTGAGTGTTGTTTAATGTATTCATTGTGTAGCATTGAGTACTAACATACCACAGTCCCCTTCCATCGACCGCCCATTTTTTATTGAAACGTTGTGCTGCTCTTTTCATTATTGAAATGTTGTTCTGCTCTTTTCAATCCATTGAAATGTTGTATACCCTTATGCCCCCTCCTATCCGTCAGTCACACCATTTGCAAATCACACCATTAGGTTGGGAGCTGGAGACTCGACAGCATTGACAACGCTGTATTTATGCTTTGATACCTTAAGCTCTTCTCTTGAACGCTTAAGCTCTTTCGTACGTTGTCTATTGGACGCTCGATTTTGGTACAAGAACGTAAGTTTTGGTTTACACATAGGTCCCAAGCAATGGAGGATTTTGGTACCAGAACGTAAGTTTTGGTTTATGCACCTCGAAATGATAGCATGTCGCTGTTTCTCTCCTGTTGGCCCTTCCCTCCCACAGGCTCGGTAGGCTCATCACCAACTGCAACAAAGAGATCAGCAGCTGCCTTGTCTCCGAAAGCAATAACCTTCACTACACTATCATAGAAACCCTAGGCTGCATTTTGGCCCAGGACAATCTTGTATATTTTTTGCAAAAATAATGGGAACTTGCTCGATAGGGTGAGCCTTTAACTGAAACATGGACTAAAACAAGGAGCTGGACTTTGGTGAATTTTAAACTCATGTGAAAGGATTGGGCATCCCATGTTGTATACTGCGGATACATTGAATGATTTTTATTGGTAGCTATGTACATTTTTGAAAGACATTTTTTGTCTATGTATTGAAGTTGTGATGATAGTGATTTAATGGGTACATGAAAATCTTAGGTCGGAAATTTTAATGGATGACAATACCCTTTGAGAATGCCCTTTTGAGTACATTTTTACTGTATATTGGCAGAAGTATTTTTTTTTCTATCAAAAAAAAGAAAAAGGTTTTTTTTTACAAAATGCATTCAATCATATCCATGGTAGGAATAGTTCTCACTGGCAAGGAGAACTACCCTGAATGGTCCTGGATGATAAAACACACCCTCATCTTCAATGAGTTGTGGAAAGGAGTGTGTGTCGAAGAAGAAGACAATGACCCAGTACAGCCTACCTCAGACAAATAGCTCGTCATTTTGGAAAACAAGAACAACAAAGCTTATGCATTACTCGTAGCATCTGTAAATGAAGAGGTGATTCGGCATATTTTGTCATATTCAACTGCCTTTGAATCTTTACAAAAGCTGAAAGAACTCTATGACTCACTTTCTGCACTTGAAGTCGTTCAACTCATGATTAAACTCTTCACTCTTGAACTGCAAAATAATGATCCTCTTACTCTTGCATCTGAAGTAAAGTCTATAATGCATGATATCAAATCCACTAAGGTTTAATTGGATATTCCTCTTATTGCTTTTCTCAAGGTACTTTATCCTACTTACTCCAATTATCTTGAGTCATTGGAAGCAAATGGAAATCTCAAAGATATAACCTTTGACTCTCTTGTGAAAAAGTTTGCTGAAAGAGAGAAAGCTTTCGGAAAGAAGACAGCCCCTGAATCTTTTGAAGAGTCTGTGTGCCTTGCTCATAAAGAAAAGCATCCTGCTCAAGATTCTACAAGAGGAAGAGGTGGACGAAGAGGAAGAGGAAGATTTTTCATAGGCAAGGGGGTAGACATTCTCAAGGAGAAAAGGAAGATTTACACTGTATTCGCTGTAAAAGAAATGGATCACATGATGCCTCTACATGCAAGCTACCATGGGACAAAATTGAGCAGAAAAGAAACCAACAGAAAGGTAAAATTGATGATACAGACAAAGGTAAAGCACCTGAATCCCCTCACTATGTTGAGGCATAATGTAACGTTAGAGTAAATGAAGATTTGTTTAATGCTTCACTTGCTTCATGGAAAAATGATTGGTTGCTTGATTCAGGAGCAACCTCCCACATGTCTCATAGAAAATATTTTTTTGAAGATTTCATTGACAATGTTGACAGAGCAGTATACTTTGCAGATCAATCAAAAATAAAGCCATTAGAGCTTGGCACAATTAAGCTTAAACTGCCTGGTCTTCCATACTTTCTTCTCGATCATGTTCGATATCTCCCACTGCTCAAGAGAAACTTGCTGTCCTTGGTCCACATCTGCCAACAAGGTCACTCCATTCATATGTTTGATGGCAAGCTTGAGGTAAGAAAAGCATATGACCACTCACTTGTCATGAGGGGAATAGAAGAAGAAAGGCTTCTCAAACTGTAAGGAACATCTGCTCATGCACAACATTTCTCATACAATTCTCATCATGAAGAAGGTACACTTCCATCAAGTTTATTATGGCATGCTAGATTTGGACATTTGAACTATGACAGTCTCTGCTTATTAAAGAAAAATGGTGTTGTTGGTTTGCCTACAATTCCTAGAAAACTTAAGCAATGTGATGCTTGCATTCTAGGAAAGCATAGCAAACAGTCTTTTCATGATTCACATTCAAGAGCACATAGGAAACTTGAACTCATTCATTCAGATTTATGTGGTCCAATGCCTGTTTCTTCTGCAAATGGAAATAATTATATCATGACGTTTATTGATGAGTACACCAGAATGTGTTGGGTTTATTTATTGAAGAACAAATATGATGCTTTTCAAACATTCAAGAATTTTCATGAATGGATAGAAAATGATGCACAATCTCACATTGGGTCTATTCGCACTGATAATGGAAAAGAATACACATCAAATGAATTTGAAAACTATCTTTCGAATCAACCATCAAACAACTATGCCTTATAATCCTCAACATAATGGTGTAGCTGAAAGAATGAATAGAACAATCTTGAATATGGTACGATCCATGCTTTTCTTCAAAAATGTAAAGATAATGTTTTGGGCTGATGT